>JAPCYS010002561.1:0-43380 GCA_028641055.1 Alopecurus myosuroides
CTTTCGCGCGTGCGCGCAAGTCTGAACACTGACAGACAACGACGCCGGCGGACGGCGGCGTGCCGTGGACGGCGCTGCTCTGCTGCTGAGCTGGGGGGTGTGTTGTGTAGCGTGTGCGCGTGCCAGTGCTTGCGATCAGAGAGGACAGCGAGGAGGGAACGGTGGAGGCTCACCGGCGATTGTCAACGTGGCAGAGGCTCGAGGAAAATCCCGCGGCGGCGAACGGCGTGGAAGTGGACGGCGTCGTCGATCCAGAGGTTCACCGAGCGGGCTCCGGTGTCCAAACGATAGAGTGAGAGGTGGGGAACTGGTTTCAGAGGCTAGATGGGTGAGTGGTGAACGGAAGCGGCGGCGTTCGTCGGAAATTCAGAGCGGATGAACTCCGGTGAGGTGGCAGAGGGTGGAATTGCGACGAGGAGAGGAAATGGCGGCGGCGATCTCGAGGGGACAGGAGCCTAGGGTTAGGTCTAGGGCTGCGGGGTCTAGGGGGATTATATAGGGGGTACAGGTATCGGATCGGCCGTCGGAGGTGTCCGCTGCCGCCGTGGCACCACCGGATTGCCGCCGTACGGGAAACAGACGACGGGGGCGGCTGCGAAACGTTTTCGGGCCGTGTGGGCTGGCTGCGCGCGAGGAAAGGTAAAAGGTGGGCTGGGCTGGGTAGTTAGCTGCTGCGCGCGCTGCTGTTTCTCCTTTTCTTATTTTTTGTTTTTCTGTTTTTTTTTCAGCAAAAGAAATTGGAAGCAAAAGATAGGTTTTTGAGTTTTAAAAATTTAGGGAAAAATCATGTGGGTTAATTAGGTCAATATCTACCAAATGTCAACTTTGGTTTTCAAAAACATTTGAATTATAGTGCTGTTTGAATTTGGAGTGTATTTGATTGAATTTTATGATTAATTGGTTATTGAAACAATATTTTTGAAATAGGGTGATCAAATGAATTTAATTGGAAACAAAGAGCACAAAATGTTTTGGTTATTTTTATAATTTCAAATTGGTGTGCTGTTTGAATGTTTTTGATGTGCATTTGAAAGCAATTTGGAATTAATTAATTGAAATAAAACCACCATTTTATTAGTTGATTCATTATGGAATGATTGGAAATAAAATGAGACTTTGGATTGCAATTTTGACTTGAAAAATATTGTAACATGACAAGTATGAAACACATCATTTGAAATTGTTTGAATTTTCATAATGAAAACAGAATAAAACAGATGCAAAACAAATAGTAAACAAATGCAAACAAGGAAATAAATATGATGACATGATGCAATACTTTAATTAAACAAGAAACAAAGCATTCTAGGGGTATTTTCATACTTGGGATGTTACAAAACGCCCCCCCCCCCTAAAGGAATCGCGCCCCGAGATTCCTTACTGAGAAGCGAAAAGGTCCGGATACTTCTTGCAAAGATCCTCTTCGGTCTCCCATGTTGCCTCTTTATCGGAATGATGCGACCACTGCACTTTTAAGAACTTGGTGCTCTTGTTGCGAGTCTTACGCTCGGTCTCATCGAGAATACGAATAGGGTGCTCCTCATAAGATAGATCATCTTGCAGTTCAATAGAATCATGATCAACTGCACGGTCTGGACCTTTGAAACACTTCTTGAGCTGTGACACGTGGAACACATCGTGCACCTTGGGTAGTTTTTCTGGAAGTTCAAGACGATAGGCATTTTCCGCACGCCTTGAGAGAATGTTGAAAGGACCAATGTATCTTGGTGCAAGATTTCCTTTCACACCAAAACGATGAGTGCCTCTGAGGGGAGTTACACGGAGATATGCTTTGTCACCCGGTGCATAGATCATATCCCTGTGCTTGCTGTCATAATAGCTTTTCTGACGAGACTGAGCAATCTTGAGATTGTCACGAATGATACGAACTTTCTCCTCGGCTTCCTTAACAATGTCAGGGCCTAAGAGTGAACGTTCACCAGCTCCAGACCAATTGATTGGACTCCTGCATCTGCGGCCATAGAGTGCTTCAAATGGTGCCATGCCTAGGCTTGCCTGGAAGCTGTTGTTGTAGGAGAATTCAGCATATGGAAGGCAATCCTCCCATTTCATGCCAAAGGAGAGACCACATGCTCTGAGCATATCCTCGAGAATCTGATTGACTCTTTCGACTTGCCCCTGAGACTGAGGGTGATAAGCTGTGCTGAACAGAAGTTTAGTGCCCAATGCATCTTGGAAACTCTTCCAGAAATGAGAAGTGAAGATACTTCCACGGTCTGAGCTTATTTCCAATGGAACACCATGAAGAGGAACGATCCTTGCTGTGTAGAGCTCTGCTAACTGGCTAGCTGAGATAGTTTCCTTGACAACAAAGAAGTGAGCTACCTTAGTGAGACGATCAATGACAACGAAGATTGCATCGTTGCCCTTCTTGGACTTTGGAAAACCAGTGACGAAGTCCATTTCAATCATGTCCCACTTCCACTCAGGAATTTTCAGAGGTTGGAGTAGACCTGCTGTTTTCTGATGGACTGCCTTAACACGTTGACAAACGTCGCATTCAAAAAGTATTGAGCAATTTCACGTTTCATGCCAGGCCACCAATACAGAGTCTTGAGATCCTGGTACATCTTTGTACTTCCAGGGTGGATGGAGAGAGGAGTTTCATGATCCTCCTTGAGAATGACCTCTTTTGAGACTTTGAATCTGAGGAACTGCAATGCGTCCTTCGAAGAACACAGTTCCCTTGTCATCAATTGAGAAGGACTTGAATTTATCATTGCCTTCTTTGATGTGCTCTACAATCTTCTTGATTTCAGCATCACGAAGTTGTTCAGAACGAATCTTGTCCTCGAGAGTTGGACTAGCTGTCAAGCTAGCAAGGTAACCTTGAGGGACAAGACCAAGGTTCAGCTTCTGGAATTCTTCATGAAGTGGAGGTTGGCTTTCCATGATCATGAGATTATTGCAATAGGACTTGCGACTGAGAGCATCGGCCATAACATTAGCCTTGCCTGGAGTGTAAGAAATGGTGAGAGAAAGTCTTTAAATCTTTCAATCCATCTCCTTTGCCTGAGGTTTAGATCTGGTTGAGTGAAGATGTATTTCAGACTCTTATGATCGGAAAAGATTTCAGTGCGGTTACCCAACAAGTATTGTCTCCATTTCTTGAGGGCAAACACAACTGCTGCAAGTTCAAGATCATGTGTGGGATAGTTTTGCTCATGTGGGTTCAACTGACGTGAAGCATAAGCCACAACTTGACGTTCTTGCATAAGAACTGCACCTAGACCTTGGAGAGATGCATCGCAGAATATCTGGAAAGGTTTGGTAGTATCTGGGCCAACCAGAACAGGTGTAGAAGTGAGTTTAGTCTTCAGGAGATTGAAACTTTCATCACACTGTGGAGACCAAACGAACTTCTTGTCCTTCTTTGTGAGATCAGTGAGAGGTTTGGCAATCTTGGAAAAGTTTTGGACGAAATGACGGCAATAGCTAGCCAAGCCAAGAAAACTTCTGACTTGCTTCACCGTCTTAGGAGGTTTCCAATCAACAATTGCCTTAACCTTTTCTGGATCAATGGCTATGCCCTTGGCAGAGATAATATGACCAAGGTAAGCAACTTCTGGAATCCAGAACTCACATTTGGAGAATTTGGCATATAGACGATGCTCGCGAAGTTTCATAAGAGTGAGACGAAGATGTTCTCCATGCTCTTCCTCGGATTTTGAGTAGACCAGAATGTCATCGAGATATACCACAACGAACTTGTCGAGGTATTCATGGAAGACAGAATTCATGAGCCTAGAGAACGTCGCCGGTGCATTGGTGAGACCAAAGGACATGACGGTGTATTCATATAGACCGTACCGAGTGGTGAAAGCTGTCTTAGGAATATCTTCCTTTCTGATCTTTATCTGATGGTAACCCATCCTCAATTCCAACTTTGAGAATATTGAGGCTCCAGCAAGTTGATCAAAAAGATCATCGATACGGGGAATTGGATACTTGTTTTTGATGGTTTTCTCGTTGAGAGGACGATAGTCAACCACGAGTCTTTTTGTTTGATCCTTCTTGGCAACAAACAGAGTTGGGCAACCCCAAGCGGAGGAACTAGGCTGAATGTAACCTTTCTCCATGTACATATCGATTTGCTCCTTCAACAATTTCAGTTCAGGAGGAGCTATCTTGTATGGATGCTTAGAGATTGGAGTAGTACCTGGTTCAAGCTCGATCACGAACTCAACTGCTCTGTCCGGAGGCATCCCTGGCAACTCTTCTGGAAAGACGTCGGGGAATTCACAAACCACCGGAACATTTTCAATTGCAGGAAGGGGTTTTGCATCGAGGTTGAACAGCTTAACAGAACTTGATCCATATGGAGAATAGACTATCTGGCCATAAGGGTGAGAGAGAGTTATTGACTTTTGAGCACAGTCAATTTTAGCTTCATTGGTCTTCAACCAATCCATGCCCAGAATGACATCAATGTCAGAATTTCCCAGCAACATGAGTGAAGCAAGGAATATGCGACCTCCAATTAGGATTTGATTGTCCATACTTATCTTGGAAGTCAACATTTTAGATCCCGGAGTGTGAACAGAGATTTGATTGCTTAGTGGAACCAGAACTAGGTTGTATGCTGTTGCAAAGATCTTTGACACAAAAGAATGCGATGCTCCGGTATCAAACAACACTTTAGCTGGAAAAGAGTTTACGGGTAATATACCGAGAACGACGTCAGCAGCTTCCTCAGCTTTGTCGGCCTTGATATGATTCACCCTCGCGGTCCTCCCGACAGGCCTGTTGTTGGAGTTGAAGGCTTTAGCCGGGGGAGCACGAACCATTGCGTGGTTGGTGTTGGGGCGAGGAGGTGGAGGTAGCTGCCTCTGAGTGCACTTATCAGCATAGTGTCCAGTCTCCTTGTATTTGTAGCAAGTGACGACACGAGGAGGACCTGGCCTTGGCTGCCCCATTGGAACCCTCTGACCCTGCATCTGAGATGGGTTGGGTGGGCGGGGAGCAAAGCCTGGAGAAGCTTGGGCATATGGAGCCCGAGTGACAGCACCATTTGGCACCCAGATGCGGCGCTTCTGCGGAGGGGTGGTCATGTTGGAGGAGGAACCACCCTCACGCGAGTGCTTGCGAGAATCCTCGAACGCCTTGCGCCCATTTTCCTCATTGAGCGCGGTGTTCGCAAGCTCCTCGAAGTCCTTGCACTTGATGTTGGTGAGAGCGTACTTCAGTTCCGGGTTAAAACCTCGGCGGAACCTTGCCATCTTCTTAGCTTCAGTGGACACCTCATCACCAGCGTATCGAGCGAGACGATTGAACTCGTTCTGATAGCCAATGACGTCCAGCTTGCCCTGCTTGAGAGAGCAAAACTCCTCACGCATCCTTTCCATGAGACCATCTGGGATGTGGTGCTTCAGGAAGGCATCCCTGAAACATCCCCAGGTGATAGGATAGCCAGCTCTCATGGTCTGGTAGTTCTCCCACCACGTAGCTGCCTGACCCTTCAGTAGGTAGGTGGCATACTTGACTTTGTCTTCCTCAGCAACGTGAGCAATGTCTAGAGCCCTGGCCATCTCCCGGATCCAGTCATCAGCATCCAGAGGCTCACGTGTTGCCACGAAAGCTCTCGGACCCATACTGAGGAACTCCTTGATGCTGACCCGTGGAGCATTCTGGTTGTTGTGCTGGTTAGCCTGGAACTGGGCCATCTGCGCCACGACCTGAGTCATCTGAGTCAACAGCTCCGTGATCGGAGGTGGCTCAGGCGGGTTGCTCCTTGTTGGCGGCATCCTGAATAGACATGCATTTTAGCACAACAACAGAAAAGGATAGACTTGGTAACCGAAAGAGAGATTATTCCGACGCATGAATAGATAACCAACAGGTACATCATCACATGTTCAAATACATCAGAATATCCAACACACCATAAATGGTTCGAATACCAAAGGATAACTAAACATAGCTAGGAATGGATACATCGGTACTCCCATGCTCATCACGCAGGACGGCGGTGAGTAGGACGACGAGGGGTACGGTGAGGAGGAGGCCCACGAAAGTAGGTAGAACGACGATCCACGTAGATCGGGACTGCTCTGAGAGCGACTCTCGGTGTGGTGAAGTAGAAAGCGTCGTCTCCCTGTGCTCCAAAGCGGGGAATCCCAGTGTAACCAGCTCCGAGGTTGAGTAGTGGACCTCTGATCGGCTCGTAACCTCCAGCATCTGGCAAACTACGTCCAACTGTCTGATGGAAACGTGCAAAGCGCTCATCTCCAACAAAGTCTGTGGTGTACGTAGCCAGACGAGTCAAAGCAAGGTAGAGCTGCTCTCTGACTGAGGCCAACTCCTGAGAAAGTGTGGTGGCAACAGCGTCACTGTGCCTCACAAACTGAGCGGTGGTGTGCAGCCTGGTGTTATCATGCTCGTAGACATCCAAGTTGTCGTAGAGAGTGAAGTGAGCTCCCTCCGAAGTGATGTAACCACGGGGGATGTGGCGATAGATAGAATCGTCAAATCCCCAGTAGTCAGCACGAAGGACGGTGAGACTCACATAAGCTGCCTGCTGCACGGCCATATCCACTGTGGAACCTACTGCCTCGTAGCAGTGGACAACGCTCATGCCATCATCTGACAGAATGTAGACGATAGCCTGGTAGTAGGTCTGGTCAAACTCTCGCTGCTGCTCATAGACCTGGTACTCTGGTGCCCAACGGAACCCCAGATAAGTGACCATGTCTCTCAGCATCTCCGGATAACCGGCGGTGCTCTCGCAACGAGTCATCCGAACCACCTGCGGGTAGAACCTGAGATCCATCTGCAGATGATTTGGGAGGTTTTGATTAGACGCTGGTAGAGAACTGAAGTGGAAAGCAACAACAAGGTTCAACAGACGAAAAGGATGTTGAAAAGAACAGGATATTGAAGCAACATCGGGAAACACGAGACCAAAAACTCCTGAGGTACTACGGAGAACCCAAAACACGTGAAATCCTAACTTGAAAGTTTAGGTGAGAAGAGAAAACAACGTTGCACTTCCTTACCAGAAAAAGGGTGGGTGGGTGGGGAAAGAAGAAAAATGGCAGAATTCCTACTCTCACGTTTCAGTTTTCCTATATAGCTACAAAATAGTTTCTAGACTCAACTGCGACCAGTAAAAGGGATCCTACAGGCAGACACGCTCTGATACCATTTGTCGCACCCGGACTTCCAAAGGATACTCGCCGTTCCGTTGAACAGTAGTAGATTGGATTACGGGGCTTACCGGCACCCGCGTCCTCTTACGAGTAGGCCAACACACGTATGTGTGACAACCAACCCCTATCTGTTCAGCGTCGACGTAAACTATCCCATAGAAATCAGGACACTACCATTGACGTACTTCATACCATACACACATGGTACGTCAACGGTTTGTAACAGAATGATAGCACAACATGTCTCTAAGACACAAAAGATTGAAATAAGTTGCAAATAGCTCTCACTAGAGCAGAGATAGCAAATACAATCATCCAGAGGACACATGTCCCAACATAACATCATTACATCTCAGCGGAAGCATTCAAAGGTCTGAGTACAGACAAATCCAAATAGGCTTAAGAAGCCGGAAACTGAAATAAAGACGGAGCCCATCCACGTAGTCTCGGATCCTGCCCGGGTCCGCTACCTACTCGTCAGCAGCCTCTTCAAACTCCATGTAGTAGCCGTCACCTGGATCCTCGTAAGCGTAGTCTGCGCAAACCACAGCCCCAAAGGGGTCAGTACATAGACGTACTGGCAAGCAAGACTCACAGTTCACCAAAGTGTATCCCGTCAACACCAAGCACAGATGCCTTGGGTTCAATGGAAGAAAGGGGATATAAAAGATGCTACAACTGGCTGCGCTAACCAACTACAGAGATTCTACCACTCCCGGCTAACAGAAAGAAGATAAGATCGAGTATTGTAACCAACTGAAAGATAACTTCAAACAAACCCATCCTGGATCTCGCCCCTTATCCAAAGAAGCAATCCGAGGATAACTCACACCGTTGGATTAAAGATGAATCAAGTTATTGTGTCAATAATCCTATTACTAGCCAAGTGGTTAATCATTGGGTGTGAGATTGTGAATCATTAGGTTTAAGTTGTCCTGAGTACTTGTTAGCCAGTACTTTCACCAAGTTAACCATAACCGCGGAAAACACGGCTTCTCGAGAAGATTATCCCTGCAGGGTTGCACCAATTTGGCCACGTATGAATAACCCGCCAGATGGGATGCCTCCCACCAAGCGGGGCACTCAACACAACTCAACTCTTCTTCGCATCAAGCCCAAAGCACCTTGGGCGCACGGCTAATCAAGCCCCGAAGAAAAGGGACCCTCATAGCACTCTAAGACCGTGTCCTCCTATATGCCGACTACAAAAGTTCCACCCTGCGCTGGGCTCGCAAAAAACATGCATGCGGCAAATGGAAAACACGAACTAAATGAGGCGATTTGGACGAGATGCGAATCGAATCAAATTGAGGGGGGCGCCCATACTCGCTTCCCACATGCGGGTAGTGCGCTCGTCATGGATCAGTAGACAAGACCCTTTTCCTATTAGGGTCGACACTAGCAGGCCTCAAAACCACACAGGGCCTCCTGCCGGTGCCTTATCAGCATATTATTAATAACAGGTTGATTGATTAACATCGAGCCCCCAGAACATAATAGAAATATAGTAACAGAAAGTAACGGGTAACAGACTTGAGCAAAACAACCTAAGCATGCTAGTAAGACACTGTCTCAAACAAAGGGGTTGTAGGGGTGGAGGTGAGGCAATATCAGGGTTAAGGGATTCATGTGATAGGTTCGTAACAGAAACAACTACTACTATGGCTTAGCAGGAATAGACAACAGAAAGTATCGGTAACCAATGTTGAAAGGAACACAATGGTTCATGTGAGTGATAACTTGCCTGCAAACTCAGCAGCCTGGTACTGAGCTAGATCCTCAGAAGGGGTGCTGTAAAGATCGTCTGTCTCAACGTCGTCGTCTATCCGAGAAGAAGCAAACAAACAAGGCAGAAATATAAACAATCAATATCATGGCCTAGTGCACAATCATGGGATGATGCATGTCAAGTTAATGGATGCATCAAAATAAAATAGTTGACATGGTAACACAATTTAAATGGACACATATGCAATTGGATTGCATATGGAAAAGGTCCATTAATTAAGTGGAAACAAATGATCTATAATTGATTACCATGTGAAATATTGCTTAGCATGATGCATGCATGATGATAACAACAAAATAACAACAATAGATGCAAGTGGTAAAGGGTTTTAACACGTTGGGAAAATATTTATTAAGTTTGGAAATTTTGGGTTACTTAAAGATGTCACACAAGCATTTGTTGTTTTCATCTACTCAAAATGTTCAAAACAAATAACAAAATTCATATTTGAAAAGAATACAAAATTCTAGTTGGATTACATGTTTCAAATATTGAAAAAGGGATTAGGATGAATTTATTATGACTTAAACAATATTAAACAAGTTTTAAATGAATTTAAACAAGCATGAATTTTATTTGAATTTTATTTGTTCAAAACATAAATTCAAATTCATATTTGAAAAGTTTATACTTTTCTAGTTTGAAAACATATTTTGCATGTTTAAAAAATAATTTAATTTGAGCAAGTTATGATTTTATCAAATTTAAATGATTTAAACAAGGTTTAAATTATTTAGGAAATTAAAATTATTCAAACCATGAAACAAAATTTATATTTGAAAAAGTTATTTGAAATAGCATGGAAAACATATTTTATTTGCATTATTTGGATTAAGAATGAATTAGTTATGGATTTTAGCAAATTGCAATTGAATTATTTGAATTCAAATTTGAATTGCATTTTGAAAATTCAAAACAGAAAACAAATGCTATGGATAGATAGACAATTTAATTTAGAGCAGCACACATATTTTATTTTCATTATTTGGAGTTATAAAATAAAAGTTATAAGCTTTTTAAAACTAGGGACCATTCTGAAAATTTAAAGGACTTGGATTAAAAGAAACGTGCTGGAAATACTTTTGTTACCGCGCGGAAACATACACCAGCCACTGCCCGTGGGCCTAGGGCAAAATGTGGCCCACGCAGTTGCACGCGTGGCAACAGGGGGCTTACAGGTGGGCCACTGCGCGGGGGGAAAATTCCCAAAAAAGTGTGGCGCTGCGGGGACTCGAACCCACGACCAAGCGCTTGAGTAAACAGCGCACTGCCACTGCGGTGATATTCAGTTCGTTGACAGATACCGCGATGCAGTGAGGTTGTATTTCAGATCCATGTTAACTGAAACTTTCGCGCGCGCGCGCAAGTCTGAACACTGACAGACAACGACGCCGGCGGACGGCGGCGTGCCGTGGACGGCGCTGCTCTGCTGCTGAGCTGGGGGTGTGTGTTGTGTAGCGTGTGCGCGTGCCAGTGCTTGCGAGCAGAGAGGACAGCAAGGAGGGAACGGTGGAGGCTCACCGGCGATTGTCAACGTGGCAGAGGCTCGAGGAAAATCCCGCGGCGGCGAACAGCGTGGAAGTGGACGGCGTCGTCGATCCAGAGGTTCACCGAGCGGGCTCCGGTGTCCAAACGATAGAGTGAGAGGTGGGGAACTGGTTTCTGAGGCTAGGTGGGTGAGTGGTGAACGGAAGCGGCGGCGTTCGTCGGAAATTCAGAGAGGATGAACTCCGGTGAGGTGGCAGAGGGTGGAATTGCGACGAGGAGAGGAAATGGCGGCGGCGATCTCGAGGGGAACAGGAGCCTAGGGTTAGGTCTAGGGCTGCGGGTCTAGGGGGATTATATAGGGGGTACAGGTATCGGATCGGCCGTCGGAGGTGTCCGCTGCCGCCGTGGCACCACCGGATTGCCGCCGTACGGGAAACAGACGATGGGGGCGGCTGCGAAACGTTTTCGGGCCATGTGGGCTGGCTGCGCGCGAGGAAAGGTAAAAGGTGGGCTGGGCTGGGTAGTTAGCTGCTGCGCGCGCTGCTGTTTCTCCTTTTCTTATTTTTTGTTTTTCTGTTTTTTTTTTGCAGCAAAAGAAATTGGAAGCAAAAGATAGGTTTTTGAGTTTTAAAAATTTAGGGAAAAATCATGTGGGTTAATTAGGTCAATATCTACCAAATGTCAACTTTGGTTTTCAAAAACATTTGAATTATAGTGCTGTTTGAATTTGGAGTGTATTTGATTGAATTTTATGATTAATTGGTTATTGAAACAATATTTTTAAAATAGGGTGATCAAATGAATTTAATTGGAAACAAAGAGCACAAAATGTTTTGGTTATTTTTATAATTTCAAATTGGTGTGCTGTTTGAATGTTTTTGATGTGCATTTGAAAGCAATTTGGAATTAATTAATTGAAATAAAACCACCATTTTATTAGTTGATTCATTATGGAATGATTGGAAATAAAATGAGACTTTGGATTGCAATTTTGATTTGAAAAATATTGTAACATGACAAGTATGAAACACATCATTTGAAATTGTTTGAATTTTCATTATGAAAACAGAATAAAACAGATGCAAAACAAATAGTAAACAAATGCAAACAAGGAAATAAATATGATGACATGATGCAATACTTTAATTAAACAAGAAACAAAGCATTCTAGGGGTATTTTCATACTTGGGATGTTACACCGCTGCACCCCACGGCTCGAAGACGAAGAAGCCGTGCCCCTGCCCCTCGAACACCACCAGCTCCACGGGCTTCACCATTGCCCTCAGCCTCGCGACGTAGTCCGCCGTCCGGTCATGCAGCAGGTCCTGCTCGGCGTCCACGACAACCACCGGCGGGAACACCACGCCGTCGAGCGTCGCGCTCTCGGGGCCGAACGGGTTCGCCGCCGGGTGGTCCCTCGTCGCCCCTGCCGGCAGTGCCAGCCGCCACATCTGGTCGAATAGCTCCAGGCTCATGAGCACCTCGCGCGGGGAGGACGCCTCCGACGACATCCTCTCTTCCCCGCCAAAATACGGACAGAGTAGGATGAACCCGGCGATGCGTACGGGGTCTATATCGTGGCCGCCGCCGGAGCCGTGTCCGACTGCAACGTGGTGAGCGATGTTGCCGCCGGACGAGTCACCCAAGACGAACACGCGTTCAAAGTCTGCCGAGTCGGCGAGCCACGGGTCGGAGCCAGACACGGCATGGCGGCGCAGGCACGAGAGGACGGACTCCGCGTCGTGGTGCGCCGCCGGGAGGCGGTGCTCGGGAGCAAGACGGTAGTCTGCGGAGAGTACAACTGCCGGGAGGCCGTGGGCGATCCGCAGGCCGACTTCGTGGAAGCTGGCCGGGTGCTCGAAGCTGCCGATGCAGAAGCCGCCGCCATGGAAGTAGACAACCACCGGTAGATTCTTCTTCTCGCCGCCTTCGGTGGTCCACGGATTGTGTCAGTTTGTCGAACAAATTACTGTGGCTATCAATGACAAAGAGTTGACGGTGTATTTTTTAACCATGTGAATGAATGTAGTTTCTCACCTGCTTGGTTTTTATCTACTAGTTCACATCAAATGAATTCTGTGTAATTTCCTGGCACCCTTTTTTGTGTGTTTTATGTTTTTTCTGGAGTTCACCATGTTTTTGCTTCATTAGGTGTATAGCTTTGCTCCAATAGTTATTTTCCAATGCTACAACAGTGAAATCTGGTTGCTACAGAACACATTTTTATTTTGTATCATACAGAGATTTTCTGAAACCCCTGGACAAGAACAGGTTTTTGCTCTCGCAGAGTAAGTCATTTGCTTCAATAACAGATTTGCAATGCTTCAAGTGCAATAAAAAGTTGCTACCAACATTTTTTATACAAACAAAAGGTAATAAATTTATTTTTTGCTCCAATGCTGACCACATTTTTACATTTGCTCCAACGCAAGAACACAAGATATCCACAGAATAATTCTTTGCTCCAATGCAAGGTAACTATGTTTTAAATCGTTCTATACCAATAGTACCAATACCATGTACAAGTAAAACCTCCACCCTAACAACTTATTCGTAGCAATATGTTTTCAAAAACATCATCACAAAACAGCTACAGTCTTAGCTCAGCCCCAGCAGCTATTCTTTCATCCTCCACATGTTTTGCAACACAATCTTTCACCGCATGTCCCTCCTCATGACACCATGGACACTTCATTGCTCTCTTCTTTCTAGGTTGCTTGGGCTTCTTCACCGGTGTCTTGTTTGTTGCTTTGGCATCGTTAGCTTGCTTGCGCCTCTTCAAAGTTTCTTCATCGCGTAGCTCAACCAAAGTCTTCCGCCTCTGTTCTTTCATCGTGGGACGTCCTTTAGGTTTTACCCGTTTAGGATTTTTCAGTGTTTGCTCGCCGGTAGCAAATTGCCCGTTGTCACCAACCATTGTTGTTGGTTCATCATGTCGTGGTCCATTTTGTTGCTCTTCATCCAATCCTGCATCCTCTTCTTGACCTCCTTCATCAACATTTCTTTTTGCTCTCAAGATTGCAGCAACCTTTTTGCTAGCCTCACCCACCATTCCTGAAACAACCTCATAAGCTTCATCCACAAAACAAGCATCAGAGGCAAGCTGATTCATTTTTCTGCATAGCGAGTTGTATTTCAGTGTATTGGTTGGTGGGACACCAAATCTGAGCCCGTTGTCTCCAGGATCAGGTGCTGGTGTTGTTGCTACCGAGGACCATCTGTAGAGCAAGTACCTTTCTGGAATTTTCTGGACATTTAGGTGGACCATGACCCTGATGATGTGTGGACATATCAGTCCACACATTTCAAACCCGTTGCAGCCGCATGAGTAGAGTCCCTCCTCAAACTCAACTTGAACCCGGTATGTTCTCACATCTAGCCCAGGGTTTGGAACTAGATCAAAACAAATGCCATCTACATCTGCCCGTACTGGATAGAACTTTGTTGATGCAGCAACATGCTTCTGGTACCTTTCAAAGATTTCTGCTGTGTAGAATTCCTGTCCTTGCTTCTCAATCGCATAACTGCAAAACAAGTTTTTTGCACCATTAGTTTAAATTTAATGCTACAATAGTATGTTTTGGTTGCTACTTTAACTGTTCTGGGATGCTACACATACACAGCAGGCAGAAATTTCTTTTGCACTAGTTGCTACCCAACTAGTGTTATGTTTTTGGTGTGCTACAATGGTGGTATTTTTTGTTCAGAAATGCTACTTTTCTTGCTTACCTTCCCCAAAGTGATCTTCTTGTTGTCTCCATTGCAAACCCGGCGTTATCCTCCCGGTCAAGCATCAATGTTTGGCAAAGCTCATACAGTTGCACAAAATTGTACACCGAGTCTCCCGGCCGTATCAGTGTTTTGAAGTATGAATTCAGTCCTTCAGACCTTCCAGTAGTGCTCGTGAATGGGAAGAACCTTTTTCTGAAATAAACAGGGGCCCATGTTGTTCTACTCTTCCACATGTTTTGCAGATGATTGTTTTCAGACATGCCAAACTCTGTTACCATATGCTCCCAACAGTCCTCAAATTGCTTCACCGTGTCTGTTCCATAGATGCACCCATAGAAAGCATCACTGAAAGGATTACCTTCCGCCAAGTTTGGTCCCAACTTCTTCCTCGCAAGATGCAGGATATGGTAGAGACAGCACCTGTGAACCGAGTTTGGGAAAACTTGACGTATTTCTTCTGCCATTGCTTGATCTTGGTCTGTCATTATGTTATCCGGATGGACACCATCCGTTGCTAGCATCCACTGCTCGAACACCCACTTGAACGTTTCTATCTTCTCATCTGCTAACAGAGCACATCCTAGCACAATCGTGTGTGAGTGGTTATTTATTCCGACTATGGGAGCAAAAGGCATGTTGTATCTATTTGTACAGAAAGTTGTGTCAAAAAACACACAATCCTTGTACTTATGATACAATGACCTTGTTCGACCATCCACCCAGAATAAGGCCCTCACAGCACCATCTTTATCAACCTGCGTAGCAAGCAGAATTCAGTAAAGTAGCAAGAAGAATTAACTAAAGTAGCAACCATAACTAAGTAAAGTAGCAAACAGAAATGAGTAAAGAAGCAAAACCTGCGAAGCATAAAAGAAGTTGTTGTTCTCAGCTTGCCTTTGCTTGAAATATTCCAATGTCAACTCCATGTCTCTCAATGTCACCTCATTGCGTAGCATTGTTCGGATGTTTGAAACATCCCTCTTAACATAACCCAAAAGTCTCGGGTCTCCACCGTGCACACTGCCCAGAGCTCCCATCAGTTGCGCTGTGGTTATGTTTTGGTTATGCAAGGTTTGTATGAACTGATAGTCCTCCTCCGGCACCTTCCTGTGTGAACGGTAGAACCTGCGCCGCCCCACTTGCTTCACCAAGCCGTGTGTGTGATCTGCTCGGAAAACCGTCACAGTCCAAGCTCCATTGCGCACGCCAACGACCATGTGCGCTTTACAATCATGCCGAATGACCTTCATTCGCTGCCTCGTGTCCGACATTTGAACTTGCTCACATGCTTGCTTGCTTCGAGACTTTTGCGCGCTGTGAATGCTCATGTCATTGTCTTCTTCATTTGGCAATTTGCTACCACCATTGCTACCAGGCTTCTTCTTCTCAGACTGCGGTCTACCTGTGTGCACGCACTCAAACACTCTACTCAGAATAGTATCTGGAGGAGCATTTCTAGCTTGGCTGTACTTCGTGTTTCCAATGCGTGTAACGAAGCCCATTTTCATGGCGTAGTCGTTGTAAACCTTTTGTGCTTCCTCAATATCATCAAAAATCATCCCAACATATGGCTCCACTGGTTGTGATGTTATTTCTTCGCCAGCTTCCTCAACAGAATTTGAAACAGAACCAGTATTCGCGCTACGAGGCCCATCAACGAAACCATTCGGAGTACTATCCGGACAATCATAGTGGTTCTGATACTCTCCTCCAGGTGTGGTGTTTAGGTCAAATCCTTCCAATATTGAGTCAGCAACAAACCCCTGAAACAAAAAACAACAAAATCTGATCAATCTACTTTGCTCACAAACCACAAAAAGAGAAATGCACTTGCACTGAACATAACATGTTTTTCATTTGAGAGATGGTAGCAATTTTTCCTCAAACTTTTTTATATACTCTAACCATTATTTGCTATTTTTTTGATGGTTATTTGCTCCACAAAGTTAAGAAGATATTTTATTTTCATTTTTTGTCGAAGCTACAGAACACACATTTTCTTGTTTGAGTTTTGGAGCAACACACCATGCCAATAAGTAGCAAGTTTAGCAAAAATATGTGGATCAATCTAAGCTTGCTAATATACTTTTTCTTCTAACGAAGCAATCCCAATGCTTATATTACTTTTTCTTCTACATAAATGCTACCATGAACCAAACACTCCAATTGGACAAACAGAACCATCAAGTTGACCCAAAACAATGGGGAGCAAATTTTCTGTACAAAACATCATAAAAACAGAGAATTTTTGCTTGTACAAGCAAACCATCACAAAAACCCCACCAAGTGGAGCAATTCATAGCAACAGCAATCACACCAAGACTGATACTCATAACAAGTTGTAGTAGCATTTTTTTTCAGGAGCAAAACCAAGTATTAATTTGAGCATGTAATTGGATTTTGTGAGCAATTCATAGCAACAACACAGTAATTGGGCTCAATTTCCAGCAACCATCCACTACTAGAGATTTGCTTATAGCAGTATATCCTACCACAGGCGAACAAGAAAGCCTGTGCGCCTGGGTTAATTAGCGCAGGCGAAGCGCCAGCAAGTGCGCCTGGGGTAGGACTGTTACCCCAGGCGAACAGAAACCAGAAGCGCCTGGGGTAAAGTGTGGCAGGGCCAACCACGGCCGACCCTGGCACGCTTCCTTTACCGCAGGCGAATAGATTCCCAGTTCGCCTCGGTATAACAGATACCACAGGCGAGTAAGTAACGAAGCGCCTGGGGTAAAAAGTGGACTGGGGTAGCCCCCTTTAGCGTAGGCGCACAGGTTCGTTGTTCGCCTGGAAAAAAGAATAGCCTGGGGTAGCACCACTTAGCGCAGGCGCTTCCCATAGCATATTCGCCTGGGGTAATATTTGTCCCCAATATAAGTGCGGCCAGCCACCCACCACCACCCCTATCCACCCCACTCACTCACTCACTAGTCCAAACTCGAGCCATTAGTGCTCCTAGCTCAATCCCCCATACCCCTCCACCATTTTTAGCTAATTTAACCAATCATGTTTGTTATATTTTAGCTAGTATTCTACCCCACTTTCCCTCTTCCAAATCTCTCCACTAGATATACTAACCGGACACTAGATCTCACCACAAATGCACCACTAGCTACTTCTAGATCTATCAATCTCTTATCGGTCGTCTCTTCGGTGATCTTCGACGTCGTCATCGCGTCTATATATTTTGCATTGTGTGTCATCTTAATAGGTGCGTGGGATTGGTCGGTGGATGAGAATTCGTTCCCTTTGTCATTTTATTGTGTTGCCATGAGGATGAGTTGCCAATGTTTTGCCGAAATGTTGATTCATTTCCTTTTCGGCAAATTTCTGGCGCTCCGCGTTACACCTTTTGTAGGAAGGTCATGCCGAATTTTTCCGTGAAAACCGGATCTAGTTAATGAAACCTCTCTCTCTTGCATTTTGTAGCAATGGTCATTGCGATGAGGACAAGCGTGGTGCATAGGTACGTGCGACGCGCGACGGCCGAGAGCATCGAAACAACCGCACCGAGATAGAGTGTCCGTGTCGGAAATGCAAGCTGGGGTCTTTGTTCAAACCAGATTCTGGTAATGTGGAGAAGCACCTGCTCAGGTATAGTTTCATGGAGGGCCACACTAAGTGGATGGATGACGATGAAGACGATGATAACGTCGAGACCAATTGGGCGGCGACATGTGAAGATGATCAGGAGGAGTCTGAACATGGCAATGGAGAGGACGAAGAGGCGGCTGTCCACGGAGACGACTATAATGAAGAAGAAGGGAGTCATGGTGATCAGCAACATGCAGACGAGGACATGAACACTCCGCTAACTTCAGTCGTGCGGGACCCTCATGTTCAAGATCTTCTTCTCAAGAACACGTCGACCGACGCCAGACGTAAATCTAAGATCACGCAACTAGAGATAGACTCTGCAACTCCGTTGTATGACGCAAGTCGCGGGGCGGAGGAGTCACGCTTGAGAGTAGCTCTGGATCTTCTTGAGATGAAGGCAAAACACGGATGGACCGACACAAGCATGGACGATCTTCTGCGATACCTCAAGACGCACTTACCTGAAGGGAACACATGTGCTAGTAGTCTACAGGAGGCCAAGAAAATCGTGTGCCCCCTCGATTTACCGCACACAAAATACCACGCTTGCGTTCGTGACTGCATAATTTACCGTAACGAGCACGCGGACCAGATCAAATGTCCGGTGTGCGGTGTTGAGGTGGAGGAGATGGACGACCGCAAGCGGAAAACGGCTAAGAAACACCAAACTCACCGCCTGAAACCCTCTTGCTTCACTCTAAGCCCCGACGAGCTCGCGCAAATATTCACATGCCTCCTCGGAGTGAAATTTCCCTTAGGTTACGCGGGGCTGATAAGCAGATACCTAGACGCGGAGAAAAAAATCTTCAGCGGGATGAAGTCTCATGACTGTCACGTGATGATGACGCAGATACTTCCGGTTGCAATCAGAGGGATAATGGAACCGCACGTCCGTCAAACGCTCACTGGCCTTTGTAACTTTTTCGATGTCATCACTCGGAAGTCGATAAGCGTGAAGAAACTCGGAAGGCTGCAGGAAGAGATCGTCACCATCCTATGCGAGCTTGAGATGTATTTCCCACCTGCCTTCTTTGATATTATGGTACATCTCTTGGTCCATATCGTGGACGATATCACCAATCTTGGGCCGGCATTCTTGCACAACATGATGGCGTTAGAAAGAATGAACGGGATCATCAAATCATTCATTCGTAATAGGGCACACTCGGATGGAAGCATCGTCCAGGGATTTCTCACCGAAGAATGCATCTCTTTCTGCAAGAATTTCCTAGGCGATGAGAAGCCAGCTGTTGGTTTGCCCGCGAACAAGCACCTTGACAGGTTCATGGGGGTAGGCCACAACACTGGCAAAAGGGTAATGGACGCGGACTCCTGTGGTCGGAGAGCCGACTTTGAAAGGGCCCACCTAGTAGTGTTTACAGCACATCGACGATGTCGACCCTTGGATAGAAGAGCACAAAACCGCGATAAAAAACAGTGCTCGCAGGCCGATGACGGAAGATGAGATATTTAGAGCACACAACTCCTCTTTCGCGACATGGTTCAAGAAGCAGATTGATGCCGATCCCCCGCCAATGACATGTGAGAAAGATAAAATTGTATTGGCCTTGTCATATGGCCCCGCGCCCAATCTGATGACTTATCAAGCATACGACATCAATGGGTACACATTCTACACGGAGGAAAGAGACAAAAGTAGCGACTATCAAAACTCGTCTATAACGATGGAATCTTACACGGGCGAAGAGGTTAGAATACTACGGAAAGATCGAGGAAATCTGGGAGCTTGACTACGTTGGGGTAAAGCTGCGATGTTCCATGTCAGATGGGTTACAAACGTCACGAAAGAAGACGAATATTTCACCACTATGTCGATGTCTGAAGCCAACAAACCCAAGTCCAAGAACCCCACCGCGCAAAATAAGCCCTGGGTATTGGCTAAGCACGTGGAGCAATGCTTCTTCATAACCGACCCGGCAAAGCTAGTCGTGTTGTCGTAAGGAGAGGAAAAAGGGCCCTCGTCGGAATGGATGGAGTCGCCGATGAGAAGGACTTCGACGGCTTAGTCGGAGACCCGATGATGGAAGAACCCGGTGAAGACGATGCACCATACACCACACGAAGAAGCAGGACCACACTACCTAGGGCAGGTCTTCCATTCACAAGAAGAAGTCACAATATGGCGGTCACGTATTCAACATCGACCAAGAAAGGCAAGACTAATATTGTGACGAAAGGTTGAGAGAGGGAAATACTCGCGATATAACATGCTAATAGCTATATGTACAATGTGTTTTTAGAGAGAAACACTTGCGGTATCTCGCTAAACCAATCTATTTACACTCGATGCGACATTAATTTTTTTTGCACATGTTACTTTCATATGTATGTATTTTTTAAGTGAAAACCAACGTGGGGGAGCCACATATTATAGCATTCGTATTGCTCGATGTGTCCAGGCCGCGGGGCTGTGTAATTTAGAAAATCTTAGCACAGGCGCATCATCGAGAAAATGCGCCTGGGGTAATCTTTTTCACAGGCACTTTTGGCAGGACATGCGCCTGGGGTAATGCCATGTGGGACCGCGCAAACCAAAATCCTACGAAATTTAGCGCAGGCGCATTATCTAGGTAACGCGCCTGCGGTGCCGCAGGCCTTTAGGACCGGTTTGTATCACAAACCGGTCCTAAAGGCCTGCGGCCATTTGCTGCGGGTAGGTAGGGGGCCCAGGGGACAGATCCTTTAGAACGGTTGGTACCACAAACGGTCCTAAAGGCCATGAGGCCATTTGCGGCAGGGTGTGGGGCCCAGTGGACAGATCCTTTTCGAACCGGTTTGTATTAGAAACCGGTGCCAATGTGCCTAGCTCAATGCTTTAGTATTCTAAGTGACCAGATCTCACCCGCACCCGCACCCACACGAACCCACACGCCGCCGCCGTCGCCAGTGTCGAGAGGAGCAGAGCAGGTCGTCGCCCACTCCGTCGTCGCCCACTCCGTCGTCATCGTCGTTGTTGATCCAGGTCAGCCCCTCTCCCTCCCATCCCCCCTCCATCCCAGCCCACTCCGGCCCTCCCGTCGTCGTTGTGGAGGATGTGCGCCTGCTTCTGGTGGCCGCGGTGCTCCCGTCGTCGTGGATCCAGAGGAATGTGCATTATATCTCCAGGATTCAGTGCTCTTAGCGGTTCCTTGTAGTGCATTTTTTTTAGACTAAAAGGGGATGCCCCCCGATTTCATTGAAATCACGAACAGCAAAGTTTTAGCAGGTTCCTTACAAACGGCAAAAGCCGTAGAACAAAACACAGCACCACACACAGGTGGGCAAGCCGAAAGGCTAAGAAGAAAGCAAGTTTACTTAAGCAGTCCAACAACACACACACCCAGGGCTACGGCAACACCACTTGCAGTGCATTATATCTCCAGGATTCGTCGTGGATCCAGAGAATGTGTATTTCCGTTTAGATGAATACCTGTCGGGGGGTTACCCCCGAGTAGGGTAAAGGCAAGTGGTAAAGACGACTTACAGAAGAGAGGTTTGGTCGAGTAGCCGACTACCCGGTACCTGCTACCCGGTCGACTGCTACTCGGTCTCACCTCAAGATGACCAGAAGGAGATATCAATCAAGTTCTGTCCTTTCGAGTAGAAGAGTTGGCCCGAGTAAAATTGGCGGGAACCTACTCGGGCCAGAAAGTCAAAGGAGCCGTTCTGACACAGGATCCCGCGTATCCTGGGTCCGTACTTGGCAGCATTCGAACTACTGTTCATCTGGGACCGGCCTTCCTGACAGTGACAGCATGGAAGCAGGCCGTCGCAGGATAAGGGGGCCCTACTCTGTGTTTGGCACAGTGATACCAGTCTGTCCCCTTGTTTTGCCCAACGACTTTCCAGATGCAGCCAAGATTAGGAACCAAAGCTGTCAGCGGGAACCCGGAAGAAGGACGGTGTGCACACTATGTCGACACTTGTCCATGTTTGGACGTATCCGGCTGGGCACCGTGTATATAAGGTGACCCGCCGCCTCCTGCGTGAGGCATCGCATACTAGAACGGAGGAAACCCTAGTTTCTTGACCTAGTTCATCATCTAGAGAGGAGAGTGGCTACTCGGTAGCAAGAACATTGTACTGTGGCTACTCGGTAAGACACCAAAATACACAAAGAAAGGCAGGAGTAGGGGTTTTACCTCCTCACGAGGGCCCTGAACCTGGGTAGATCGTGTTGTTTGCAGTGTTTACTTCGTACCTCACGCGGCTACTCGTCGCGTGATCCCTCCCCGAGCACCTCCAGCGTCCTTCGTCCCCACATCTTTAGCCATCCCATGGCATCTGCCGTGACACCACCACGACAGTTGGCGCCCACCGTGGGGCAACCAGCGGCGCTGGTTGGAGATTCTGTTCGGATGGGATCTTCTTCAGCGGAGCGCGTGGTCTGTGGCCTTGTCCACAGATTCGGCTCCTTCGACTTCGTCACCGACAACGCCGGCGATTTCGGCGGCAGGGCCATGCCGGAGGGCGGCTCGGTGATCTCCTTCGGCTCTCACCTCGTCTACGTCGCCACCGTCGCCAACCGCGCATTTCCCAAGCTGGTGCATGACGCGGAGGACCCTCCCGCGGTGATCGCTGCTCGCGGAAGGCCCGCGTGCCGCTCTGCGAACTGCGCTGAGGTGATGGTGACGGGCTTGGCGGCAAACACTGGCGCAGCCGCTACTGGCGCTGCGGCCGTCGTCGAGGAGATTGATGCACCGGCTGGTGCCAGGGTTCACCGGCCCTACGAGAAGGAGAGCAACTTGCCGCCTTCCACGTCTACGGTCATTCCTGCGTCGGCTACGCGACCTGGCATGCCAACCCCCACCGACATCGAGCTCCTGGCCATGAGGGAGCAGCTCGAGCGGCAACGCCTGGAGCTGCTTGCCGAGCAGGCGGAGTTGGATAAGGTGAGGTTGGAGTTGAGTCTAGATCAGCTCGAGTACAACAAGGCTCGCGGCTTCACGCCAGTTGCTAGGAGGCCTAGCAGAGTAGGTGCCACTCGGCGCAATCTTGGTGCCGAGATGGCGACAGTTGTAGAGGCTCCTGCTCAGTCCGCCACCGCAAACACCTCCACTAGGCCCAGATACAGCACGCCCGCCAAGACACTTAGAGCTGCAGAAGCTGTAGCTGCCGAGTTGCCTCGCCTAGATGGCGATGCGCGTCTTAGGCAGCAGGAAAGGCTCAACGAGTTGGTGTTGGAGGCTGCTAGGCAGAACGAGGAGTTCCGGAAGGCCAACCCGGGTGCTGGGGCTTCGCAGGTGGTTCACTCGCACGCGGCTAGATCTAACGATCAGGCCTCGTCTCCGCATCCCAGCCGCGAGAAGAGCCGCAGCGGGCGTTCGGGCAGAGACAGGCAAATGCAGGTGTATGACCCGGCTGCTGCCGCGAAACAGCTTGCTGTGCCGCAGCAGCCCGGGCAGGAATACAACGCTGCAAGAGCAGGCTCTCAAGCCCATCAAGCTCAAAGCCGTGCCCGAGATGCTGTGCGTCCAGGTCCTTCTCGGCAACCCGCAGCTCAGCCTACTCGGCAGAGGCAGCAGCCGCGCGCAGTGGCACCAGTCGCCAACCGGTGGAGCAGCCTGCAGCTGTGCAGGTGGACAGGTATGATGATGGCTACTCGGCCATGGAGATGGCTGGCTATGATGTACATGACCGTGTTGGCGAGCGCATGCTGGCACCAGGATGCGAGGCATCAGTTGGACCGGATCAGCTTGTCGGCGCGGCTGGAGAGCACGGGTCCTCCCGGCCCCGAGTGCTTTGGCCCGCGCATCATGAACGAGCCGTCCGTGAAGAACTTCCAGCTTGCAAGAGGCACCAAGAGCTACAATGGCAGCACCAAGCCTGAAGATTGGCTCAATGATTATGTCACCGCGGTCCACATCGCGAACGGCAACAGAAGATGGGCGGTGCGCTATGTCCCACAGATGCTAGAGGGTCCAGCTCGCACTTGGCTCAACAACTTGCCCAAGAACAGCATTAACTGCTGGCTGGACTTCTCGGATGCCTTCATCAGCAACTTCACGAGCACATACAAGAGGCCGAATAGGCCACAGCAGCTATCCGCTTGCAGGCAGCGAGAAGACGAGACAGACCGCGAGTATCTTACTCGGTGGAGTACATTGAGGAACACCTGTGAGGGTGTGAATGAAGCACAGGCCATTACTTGGTTTGCGCAGGGATGCAGACATGGCAGTATGTTGTGGCAGAGACTGCAGAGGAAGATGCCGAACACTCTGGCGGAGACCATCAAGATTGCGGATCACTACGCACTTGGTGATCCTACACAGCCACTGATGGACTCCTCTGAGCCGAGAAGAAACGTCAGCAACGGCAAGCGCAACGAGTTCCGCAACAAGCGCCGAGTAGATACTCGGTATGATCCTGAAGAGGTGAATGCAGTGACTGTGGGAGCTGGTGGCAACCAGAGGCAGAAACCTGCTGGAGCCTACGGGCAGAACCAGAACCAGGGCCAAGGCAACAAGAAGCCATTTCGCACCTCTCAGTCGGGTAGCGGGAACTCCGAGTAGCCGAAGAAGTTTGTCTTTGATGACATGAAGGATGGCCCATGCAGCTTTCACAGTCACCACCCCTCGAGGCCTGCTAACCACACTACTCGGCAGTGCGAGTGGTGGGAGGCGATCAAGAGTGATGGCTTGCCTCCTCCTCCTCCTCTGCCAGCGGCCAATGCCAATGTGCAGCCTACTCGCGCACCCGCAGCTCGGCCGCCAGTGTACCCGAGAAGAGAGAATGTGAACCAGGTGGCTTTAGGAGCCAACCAGAACTTCAACAATGAGAGATACCGCAACAACAACAACAACTACAACCGCAACAACAACAACAGAGGCAACAACAACAACTACCAGGGCAACAACAACAATGGAAACAATGGGGGCAATGGCTCCAATCAGTACCAAGAGCACCATGAGAGCTACATGATCTTCACTTCTGAGCCAGTCGACAAGCAATCACAGCACAGGCGGGCCATGGAAGTCAATGCAGTGATTCCTGCTGTCCCTCACTACATGTATTGGTGTGACCAGGAGATCAGGTGGTCCCGAGTAGATCATCCCAAGGTGATGCCCAATCCGGGTAGCTATGCCTTGGTGCTGGATCCTACCTTCCTGGGTCCCGAGAAGAATGTGAGGTTCAGCAAGGTGCTAATCAACAACGGCAGCAGCATCAACATTGTGTACAAGGACACACTCGAGAAGCTTGGCCTGGCCGAGAACATGATGCTGCCGAGCAAGACCACTTTCCATGGCATTGTGCCCGGGATCTCGTGCAACCCGATTGGCCGGGTGTGGATCGATGTGCTATTCGGTACCCGGGAGAACTGCCGCACAGAGCGCCTGCAGTTTGAAGTGGTTGATCATCAGAGTCCCTATCATGCTCTACTCGGCAGGCCTGCTCTGAGCAAGTTCATGGCCTCTACCCATGTTGCATATCTGAAGATGAAGATCCCTGGCCCCAATGGCATAATCACTATCGCTGGCGATTACAAGAAGTCCATAGAGTGTGCCTCAGCTAGCTCCAAGCTGGCAGAGTCGATGGTGATTGAGGCCGAGAAGAAGAAGATGTACGAGGTGGTGGCCATGGCTCAGTCCGCACAAGCTGGCGCACAAGGTGTGCCGAGTACCCAGCACGGTACTGCTTTCCAAGCTGCCAAGGAGACAAAGAAGGTCCAGGTCGACCCCGAGTTCCCCGACCGCGTAGCCATCATTGGCTCCGGGTTGGCGGAGAAATAGGAAAGCGAGCTCATCCACTTCCTCCGTGAGAATCGGGATGTATTCGCCTGGTCCAATGAAGATCTACCAGGAGTCCCGAGGGAGTTGGTTGAGCACTCATTACATGTGCGTCCTGACGCCAAGCCAGTGAAGCAGCTATGCGCCGCTTCGGAGATGAGAGAAGGAAGGCCATTGGTGACCAGATCACCAAGTTACTGATAAGCAATTTCATCATGGAGGTGCTGCATCGGATTGGCTAGCCAACCCGGTCATGGTCGAGAAGAAGAAGGAGGATCCCAAGGCTGCCACTGCGTGGCGCATGTGTGTTGACTACACCGACTTGAACAAGGCATGCCCCAAGGATCCTTTCCCGCTACCTCGCATCGATCAGGTGATCGATTCCACTGCTGGTTGTGAACTGCTGTCTTTCATAGATGCCTACTCTGGTTTCCACCAGATTGCACTCAACCCTGCTGATCAAATAAAGACTGCTTTCATTACCCCGTACGGGGCTTATTGCTACGTGTCATGTGTTTTGGCTTGAGGAATGCGGGTGCAACCTATCAGAGATGCATGCAGAAATGCTTGCACGACCAGCTCGGCAAGAATGTGCAGGTGTACGTAGATGACATTGTCATCAAACGAATAAAAACACATACTCTGCTTGCCGACCTGGAGGAAACCTTTGCTAACCTACGCAAGTACAAAATGAAACTGAATCCGAGTAAGTGCACCTTTGGTGTACCGGCTGGAAAGCTACTCGGTTTTCTGGTTTCTAGTCGGGCATTGAAGCCAATCCTTCAAAGATAAAAGCTATTGAGAGCATGTCTTTGCCGAGATCACTGAAAGATGTGCAGAAGTTCACAGGTTGCTTGGCATCTCTGAGTCGTTTTCTGGGCCGAATGGGCGAGAAGGCCCTGCTCTATACCAGCTAATGAAGAAAAGTGACAAGTTTGTCTGGACTCCGCAAGCGGACGTGGCATTCAATGAGCTGAAAGCAATGCTGGCAAGTGCTCCCATCTTGGCTAGTCCGCTACCCAAGGAGCCAATGCTGCTGTACATTGCTGCGACTAACCGAGTTAGTCAGCGCGGGATTGTGGTGGAACGAGAAAGAAGGCAAGAGTGTGCAGCGCCCCAGTATATCTCAGTGAGGTGTTGTCCAGCTCCCAAGCAAAACTATCCGCATTACCAGAAGATGACATATGGTGTGTACCTGGGCGCCAGGAAGCTGAAACATTATTTCCAGGAGCACCCCATCACTGTTGTGAGTTCTGCTCCCATCTCGGACATCATGGGCAACAAGGAGGCGAGTGGCAGAGTAGCCAAGTGGGCGATCGAGCTAGCTGCGTATGCTCCCGCGTATACGAGAAGAGAAGCCATCAAGTCTCAGGTTCTGGCGGAATTTCTTGTGGACTGGGCCGAGGTGCAGTATGAACCTCCTGCTCCAGTTTCCAATTACTGGAAGATGCACTTTGATGGCTCAAAGGTAAAGGAAGGCCTTGGTGCTGGCGTGGTGCTGACGTCACCCAAGCGAGATCAGCTCAAGTATGTGCTGCAGATTCATTTCAAGGCGTCCAACAATGTTGCAGAGTATGAGGCAGTGGTACATGGCTTGCGAGTAGCCAAGGAAGTTGGAGTGCAGCGCATCATATGCTATGGAGATTCAGATCTGGTGGTGCAGCAAGTCTCGGGCACATGGGATGCTCTAGATGCCAACATGGCGTCATATCGTTTCCTGGTGCAGTCTATGACTGGGTTTTTCGAAGGTTGTGAGTTCCAGCACATTCACCGAGCAGAGAACAAAGCAGCAGATGAGTTATCCAAGTTGGGATCTTCTCGGCAATCCATCCCGGCGGGAATCGCCTTGGAGCATTTGAGGAAGCCATCCATCAAGCCTTCTCCCAACTCGGAGTCCATATTTGTTCCTTCTCTGCCAAGTGAAGAATCTGACCCCATGGAGATTGACTGGGAGAGTGCTTCAGGAAACCCGGGGAATGCCGTCCTCTACTCGGGGACTGCCACTCCCTACTCGGGGACTGCCACTCCCTACTCGGGGACTGCCATTCCTTACCCGGGGACTGCCACTCCTTACTCGGGGACTGCTGTCCTTAACCCGGGGACTGTCGCATTCATTGAGGAAGTCCTTGCTAATCGGTCTGGGCTTCAGAGAAGCGCTCCTACTCCCCTGAGCAACCGGAGGTACCTGTCCCAATGGAAGTGGACGAACCAGTGTTTCCCGCACGGGAGACACCGAGTTGGGCTATGCCCATATTATCCTTTCTAAGGGACGGTACTCTACCTAAAGATGAGGTGACTGCAAGGCAGATTCAGAGAAGATCCAAGGGCTACACTATTGTCCGAGATGTGCTGCACAAGAGAAGTGCCACTGGCGTGCTGCAACGTTGTGTGGATCCAGCAGAAGGAGAAGAAATCTTGATAGAGATACACCAAGGAGAATGCGGGCACCATGCCTCTTCTCGGGCGCTGGTCCAGAAAGCTTTCCGGCATGGCTTCTACTGGCTCACAGCACTGCAGCAAGCTGAGGATATCGTGAGGAAGTGCACTGGCTGCCAGATGTTCGCAAGTAAGATTCATATGCCTGCTTCCGAGTTGAAAACAATTCTATCACCTGGCCATTTGCTGTTTGGTGTTTGGACATGGTTGGGCCTTTCCAGCGGCTAGAGGCAACATGACTCACATCTTGGTCATGGTGGACAAGTTCACCAAGTGGATTGAAGTGAAACCTATTCGGAGGTGTGATGGGGCCACAGCTGTGAAATTCGTGAAGGATAATCCTGAGATATGGCTACCCGCACAGTATCATCACCGACAACGGCACAAACTTTGCTGAGGGAGCAATGGTGCGGTTCTGCAGAGATAAGCATATCCGACTAGACGTTGCGTCAGTCGCGCATCCTGCTTCCAATGGGCAAGTTGAAAGAGCAAATGGCATGGTACTGGCAGGCATAAAGCCAAGGCTGATGGAGCCGCTGCTGAAAACACCTGGGTGTTGGTTAGACGAGTTGCCAGCGGTGTTGTGGAGTCTAAGGACTACCCCTAACCGGTCAACCGGCTACACGCCATTCTTCTTGGTATACGGGGCTGAGGCCGTGTTGCCAATAGACTTAGAGCATGACTCCCCCCGAGTAGCCCTCTACACTGAGGTGGAGGCGAGAGAAGCTCGAGAAGACGACGTTGACCTGCTTGAAGAAGCAAGAGAGCTGACTCTGTCGCGTTCGGCTATCTACCAGCAAAACCTGCGGCGTTATCATAGCCGAAAGGTGAACCCAAGGGTTTCCGAGAAGGAGACATGGTCCTTAGGCTTGTGCAGCGCACAGCCGGGATGCACAAGTTGTCTCCTCCATGGGAAGGGCCTTTTATTGTGAGCAAAGCGCTGCACAATGACGCGTACTATCTTGTAGATGTGCGCCCACCACAGGCGAACAGGGCAGATAAATCCGGAGAGGAAACCAAGCGCCCTTGGAATGTAGCTCTACTCCGTCGTTTTCATTCGTAAGCAAAGATGTGTATGTACCCTCTTATCCAAGTTGAAATTCTACTCTGCAATCTGAAATTGTTCTCGGGGACTGCCCTCGTCCAAAATTGCTCTAAGTATTTTTACTCGGCTTCACTGTTTGTCTATTCGGTTGCTTCACTTCAGAACTCATAAGCGTATTGAGTACTGTGTCTAAACCTGTATGCCAACTCTTCGACTCTGCTGCTGTCCGAAACCCGGCTTCATGGCAAGCAAGAGAACAAGCAAAAGGTCAATGAGCACAAGAAAATCGCTAAGGAAGAAAAAGTGCAGGAACCGAGTAGAGTGTTTGTTACTTTTGTTCCCTGTTTTCGTCTTTTCGGCTAAGTGGTGGGCTGCGTTACTATGATTGTTTCTAGTGGCTAAGTATTTGCAGCTCTACTCTTTGATTCTTGTGACTGGAATACCAAAAAAGCAACAAGTTGCGGGTAGAGCAGAGATGAAAAGAGAGGGTGAATAAGAAACGCAACTCGGGGACTCGCATGGGAACGCAACCCGGCATTGAGCCAGGGCTGCTCAAAATGATTAAATTGAAGATAACAAGTGGAAATAAAATTGAGTAGCAAGAGAAAACGTAAATGAGTCTGATACATCTGCACCCGGCATCCCGGGAATCTGATAAGTGTTTGAGTAAAAAAGCTTGCAGGTTAAGATCATGTCGAAGAGGCGGTGTTGTCGGTGTTGGCCTGGGCTGCTTCATTCTTGGTGGCGGTCTTGTTCGCCTCCGCCACCGTGCTGGCTGCAGCTGCCTTCGCGGCTTCCTCCTCGGCGCTTGTGTTGGTCGCATCCGCTTCCGGGTGGACGGTGGCGGACTGCTCCATCTCGGATGGACCAGAGGCTTGGCCTGGGGGGCGTACCGTGTCGTCGAGAGCGGCTCCTGATGAGGTGCCGAACTCGAGGGCAGCGGTGTCGACCTCCTCGGTCTCTTCATCGCTACTCGCGATGATCGCGGCCTTCCCCTTGCTCTGGGGTGAATCGAAGAAGCCCAGCTCGGGGTCTGCCTCTTCATCCTCCTCCTCGTCCTCCTCCATCTCGGTGTCGGGCTCAGGGAGGCCATCGATGAAGGTGGCCGTATCCGCGCACTCGGCAACCTCATACGCAATGAGTTTGCGCGTGGTCACGCAGCTAGGATCCATCTCCCACTTGGAATTGGAGCGCTTCCCGCGGATGACCTGCATGTTCAGATTCTCGTACCAAGAGGCGACGCAGAGCAGCATCAAATCAGCGCCCGCCCGAGCTCCCGAGGCGCGCCACTTCTTCAATTCAGCCTTCACATTGCGCAGCTTTAGAGCAAGGCCATCAATGGTTGTCGGCGCGGAATCTTCAGGCCAGAATAGCTTGTGGAGCTCGAAGCCGACGCGCACCAAGTCGGTGCCCACGCCGGCTAGGCGTTCAAAGTGCCCTCGCATCACCAGCAGGCTGTCCTCGATCTCGGCTTTGGTATCCGTGTCCTCGCCCTTCTCAATGCGAGCTGCTCGGGCCTTGGCCAAAGCTGGCGCGCAAGCGGACACGAGATCAGGGAAGATTTCTGCACAAAAGCAAGTGAGAAATTCAGTCACAGGATCCGAGAAGAGGCAGAACCGAGAAGAAGAAAGGCAGAAAGGAGGAAAACTTACTGTGAAGCTCGTGGCGCAGCTGCTGCAACTGGGTTTTCCATTGCTCCTCATTGGAGATGTGCTTCTCCTCGAGCAAGCGAAGTCCGTCCAACTGAGTGTAGTACCCAGCATTGGCCTTTTTCAGCGTTTCGCACTCCTGCTCGAGGGCTTTTATCTTGGCATTGAAAGTTGTCTCAGCTTTTGCCTTCTCGGCGATGGCTCTGTCCCTCTCGTCACCAAGCTTGACCGCATCCTGAAGTGCCTTCTGCAGCTGGAGTTGCAGCGTCTCCATCTCGGTAGTGTGTGTACTTTGCAGAGCTGGCTTATTAGTCGCACCTCCACCTCTGCAGGTTTGAGGCAATCTTGATGCTCTAGGACAAACTTTATGATCTTCTGAAAAGAGCAAAGCACGGTTAGCAGAGAAGCAAAGGAAGAAACAGGCAAAGGAAAACCGAGTAGACAGAGGTTTACCTTCAAGCTTCTTGATGGTGGTCTCGGCATTCGCAACAAAGGCACGGCAGTTGTCGTGCTCGTCAGCCAGGGCCTTCAGTTTCCCTGCAGAGTAGAGATGGTTAGCGCAAAAAGCAATAGCGGGCGTAAGCAAAAAACGCAAGAACCGCGTAAGCGAGAAGCGCACCTTCCACCTCGGACAGCCTCATGGTACTATTCATGACTTCCTTGTCGGCTTCCTCGGCGATCACCTTCTCCTTCTCAAGGGCGGCAATGCGCCTCTTGGCAATAGCGTGGTTCCAGAGAAGTTGGCGGTGCAGGTGGGTCCGCTTCAGTACACTATTCTGCAAAGCAAAAGAAACAAGTGTCAGGCAGAGTGTTTGAGATTCCACCCGAGAAGGCGGCTACTCGGAAGAGTGTCTGCCTACTCGGCCAGAATCTCAGGGACTGGGTGATGGATAAGGAAAAGAGGAAGAGAAGAAAAGAAGCGAAGATGCAACTCGGAAAAGATAAGTTAAGGCTTACCGCGTAGGACTGCTCGAGATCTCTGCGTTCTTACGGTGCACGAAATCTTGGCAGCCAGAGTTGCAGAGGTGGTCGAGACGGTCATGGGTTTGTAGCCCAAGTCCACCTTATTCCAGTCCTGGCACATGTGGTCGATGTCGCCTAAATCGGTGCCATTCCAGTTGGGGGTGCCGAGAATCTTGCTATCCCATTTGGCGTCGATGAAGCCAATGAGGTCGAGCACTTGCTCGAGGCTCTGGGATGTTATCGCTTGGTCTTGAGCTCCCCGAGAAGCAATGGAGACGGGGGCCGGGGGCCTAGAGTCCGTCGCCACGGCTTTCCTTCCTTTGGTAAGAGCAATCTTCCGGTCCTCGACGGAAAGGCCAATCTGGCGCTGTTGGCTGACCTTCACCATATAATCCGGGTAGAGGGCCTGATCGGCTACGCTAGCGGCGGCAGGAACCGCACTAGGGTTGCGGATAACCAGTTGCTTGGACTGGCCAGCTGATGTCGACGGCGGCTTGTCGGCGGCCTTCTTCTTTGCTGTCTCTTTCTGAGCGGGGTGGTTTCTCGGTTGTTTCGGCTGCCCGCTTCTCGACTGCATCCTTCAGAGCATCTAGGCTTGTTTCCTGGTCTGCGGCGAGGAGGAATCTGGCGGTGGTGCCTTGATCAATGGGTGGCGCCACGGATCCGTCACCTTGTGCAGCATCTGGTTGGGCGCTACTCGGAGCAGCGCCTGGTTGCGCACTGCTCAGGGGATACTCCTCGGTGGCATCTTCTACCCGCTGCTTGTCAGCGGGATCCCCTTGTCCGGCAGCGTCCGTGGCTGGCTGCTCCTGTTCTGCTCCTGGCCGCTCGATGGCGGCATCGTGGCGCATCTCTATATCTTGGTCTTGGTTCCCCTCGGCGGCGTCAGCTGGAGGGGAAGGTGGTTTCTCCTGATGAGCAGCATCCTGCGGCTCTGGCTCAGCGTTTTGGGCATCAGTGCCCTCTGTTGATGCATTGGCGGCATTGTTCTCGTCGACATCGAGGTCGATCAGTTTGTCGACATCAATGGCAGTCTTCTTTTGAGTCTCGCTGGATGCAAGAGCGGCATCCGCGTTCAAGGGGGCACTGAAAGGGAAATTGGAATCAAAGATAAGAAAAGGGCAGAGAAAAACGAGAGAAAACAGTGAAGCAAAAGAATTGGGAGGCAATCGAGAAAAGCAAGATAAGCTGAAACATGCAACCGAGAAGAAACTTACGCGGTGGTGGAGGAAATTGTTCGCCTTGGTCTCTTCACGACCTTCTTAGCCGTCTTCTCGGTCAGTTTCTTCTTCTTGGCGGGGGGCTCTACGGCGCCGCTGCCAGTCCGCTTACGAGTAGCGGGTGCAGCGACAGAAAGAGGATTGACCTCAAGGGCTTTATCGCCCTCGTTCTCGTCCTCGTCCTCATTCTCGTTCTCCTCATCAACATCGTCTGCGGATTCAGGAAAAGAAGAGGAGCGAATCAGAAACGGCAAACAATGGATTGATGCTTCTCGTGAACAAGCAAAGTAAGTACGCAGTTACCTTCAAATTCGTCCTCAGGCCAGTCGCGGAGAGACGATTCTGCGCGCTGCCTCTCCATCGTGGGGGAGTGGGGGAGATTGATCTGATCTGCAGCCTCAAAAGAGGCATCATCGTCCTCCGTTCGATCAGCAAACCAATTGCCTTCGAAACGTTCACAGCTTTCCATGAGCTGGCGATTGAGGACCTGAAGAACAAAGAAATATCACATATTGGCCGAGTAGCAGGAAGGCACTCTACTCGGATAGGCGTGCAAACACAAAGCACACTAAGCCTAGGCAAACTTACTAAACATCCTACTCGGAAAGGCGTGCAGCCATCAAGCATATTAAGCCTAAAAATGGTTCCCGAGTAGGTTACCCGACAAGGCGTGCAGGCACAAAGCACACTAAGCCTAGGCAATTCAGCTAAGTACTCTACTCGGTACCGAATGCGGTTGCTAGTCGCGGCGAGAAGAGGAAGTTTGCTACTCGGAATACATATACAGAAAGCAGAGAAAGAAGAGCGTACCCGTGGAATCGGCTTCGTGCGGCTGAATGGGATGAACCCATACTGCCAGTGCTCGCCGAGGTTCGTCGTCAGGATGGCCCTTGCGTGCTCAGGAACATCCGCGTTGTCGAGCTCGATGGTGGGTCGTTCTGGTGCAGTCGCGGGGGCCACCCATATAGCACATCAGGTGGCAGCGGTCTTGCAGAGGCAGAACGTGATTCTTGATCCAGCACGCCACGGGATCATCACTCTTGAGGCCCTCGTTGATTAGGACCCCGAGCCGCGCCTCTATCTCCATCGCGTTGAGGTCGTTGGAGGGCTTCGACTTCCAATTCTTCCCGGTAGGAGCACGATTGCTCCAAGCGGGAAGATTGATTCGGTCAGTTACCTTTCCTCCTTCGGTGGCGGGGATGTTCTTGACGTAGAGGAACGTCTTCTGCCACATTCGGACGGATTCCAACCCCTTGATACGGGGATGGTTGGTTTCTGACCGCTGCACCATCATGGCGCAGCCGGTGTCAGTCGCGCGTGGCACGCCGCGCCTTCCTTCTTCCGGGTGGTCTGCTGGCGGAGGTGGAAGTACTTCAGCCAGGTATCCGTCGTGGGATGGATACCAAGGAAGGCCTCGCACACCACGGCGTGGTACGGCGGGGCGGACAAGTGGTGAATTTGGAGAAGTGGTCGAGGAAGCGGCGGAGGAAGTCGGAGGCCGGCAGGCCGAATCCGCGCTCAAAGTGCGACAAGAACACGACGTGCTCGCCCTCCTGCGGGGTTGGCACGAGCTCGCCGTCGGACGGACGGCACTGAACACCGGGAGGAACCCTCCGGGTGTTCACGAGCCAGGCGCAATCCTCGGCGGTGACGTGCGAACCAGCCCAGCCGGCGCGAGCAGCCATGGCAAGAGGAGCGCGGATGGTGGAGAGTCGGAGAGATTGGGTGGAAGAAAAGAATCCGCAGCGGCGCGAAAGGTTGCGCGGCGGCGGAGAGCTCGGCGGCGGAGAAGAACAGAGAGACGAAAGGGGAAAAGTGCGAAGGGAGGAGAAAAGGAAGTTACCGGCGGAGGTATTTATATCCTCTCCGCGGTTTACCGTTACCATCGGGGAAGTGGGATCAATCGTGGCGTGTGGTGGGGTCTGTGGCCGGCTGGAAACGCACGCACGCGCGAGGCGCGCGCGCAACGTCCGCAGCAGATCCCACTACCAGATCGTGGCCAATTACTGCGCGTGATGGGATACAACGAGCCAGTGGGCCCGCCCCATGAAAACTGGGCGCGTGGCACGTCGTGTCGTGGCAGCGAAACGACGGGGTCACGGATGCTTGACACGTGTCCAGTTGCCGAGCGGAAGGCTGGATCATGCTCTGCGCTGCAAAGATGCCAGAGGAGAAATTCTCTAAGTCTTTTTACTCGGTTACAGAGTAGAAATCAGGTGTTATTCGGAAGACAGGAAACTCAAGGCACTTTCTAGAGTACTACTCGGAGGTCGTTTACTCGGCATCTTGAGGTTCAAGGGCTACGAGGCAAAGATTGGTTTTAAGCTGGCAGAGCCTAGTGAACGAGTTCGCAAGACTCAACCAGCTTCGGGGACTGCTGTCGGGGGGTTACCCCCGAGTAGGGTAAAGGCAAGTGGTAAAGACGACTTACAGAAGAGAGGTTTGGTCGAGTAGCCGACTACCCGGTACCTGCTACCCGGTCGACTGCTACTCGGTCTCACCTCAAGATGACCAGAAGGAGATATCAATCAAGTTCTGTCCTTTCGAGTAGAAGAGTTGGCCCGAGTAAAATTGGCGGGAACCTACTCGGGCCAGAAAGTCAAAGGCCGTTCTGACACAGGATCCCGCGTATCCTGGGTCCGTACTTGGCAGCATTCGAACTACTGTTCATCTGGGACCGGCCTGCCTGACAGTGACAGCATGGAAGCAGGCCGTCGCAGGATAAGGGGGCCCTACTCTGTGTTTGGCACAGTGATACCAGTCTGTCCCCTTGTTTTGCCCAACGACTTTCCAGATGCAGCCAAGATTAGGAACCAAAGCTGTCAGCGGGAACCCGGAAGAAGGACGGTGTGCACACTATGTCGACACTTGTCCATGTTTGGACGTATCCGGCTGGGCACCGTGTATATAAGGTGCCCCGCCGCCTCCTGCGTGAGGCATCGCATACTAGAACAGAGGAAACCCTAGTTTCTTGACCTAGTTCATCATCTAGAGAGGAGAGTGGCTACTCGGTAGCAAGAACATTGTACTGTGGCTACTCGGTAAGACACCAAAATACACAAAGAAAGGCAGGAGTAGGGGTTTTACCTCCTCACGAGGTCCCTGAACCTGGGTAGATCGTGTTGTTTGCAGTGTTTACTTCGTACCTCACGCGGCTACTCGTCGCGTGATCCCTCCCCGAGCACCTCCAGCGTCCTTCGTCCCCACATCTTTAGCCATCCCATGGCATCTGCCGTGACACCACCACGACAATACCATAGAGTCAGGTTTCACTAGTAAAAAGGAATGTGAATTGTGAGATTAAATAGGAGTAAAAACACGCACAATAACAACATTTCGTGTGTACTGCTGTCAATTGCCTTATTATACTACTAGAGTACTGTGAATTGTGAATTGTGAGATTAAATAAGAAAGTGTACTGTTGGAAGTATCACCTAAACTCTCCGACAGGTTCCATTTCGTTTGTACTGCTGTCAATTGCCTTATTATACTACTAGAGGTAGGTGCTACCATTTGTCTTTGTTTTGTGATAGCTATGCTCCTCTAACCTCTATGTGTACTTTCTTAATTTAATAGAACATGGCTTGCGGCGTATGTCGGTCCCGATGTGCCGAAGGACGATTCAGTGGGACTTCTTTTATGCTTCAGCTCCACGACGGTGACGTTGATTCGTTGGTAATTAACAATTCTTTTTATGTTAACTTGTTCTTTCGTTTTACTATCTAGCTTGAGACTTGTGTTTATTCTTTATATTTTTTTTAGATTCTTCCATGCAATATTCGCCAAGAGTTCAACCAGTTAGTTGGCAATAATGTGGACTTCAATGTTCACGGGACCACCTACATTCTTCGAGTGAAAAAAGAAAGAACGAAGACATACTTCTACGGGGAACAGTTGCAGGCTATCATCGCCACGTACAATTTAAGCGGAAGTGATTACATTCACTTCTCAATGGAAGGACCACAACCTCGTATCAAAATTGTGTATATGGGCGGGATTGCGAGCGAGAATGGCGGGAGTGAGGAGGATATTGGGAACACTGAGGATGATATGGACACTGAGGATGATATGGACGAGGAGGACCCATGGAAACATGGTGGTTGCTCAAAGAGCGAATCTTAGCGAGATTGAGAAGGACCGTGTCCTTCAGAAACTTGCCGAGATAGATAGCTACATCGGTTTTCCTTTCGTGCATCGCATCACCAATACTAACATCTCCAATGGACATGTCATGATATGTTTCTTAACACTTCTTATTCCTGTAGTTGCTTATGTTATAATGTGGCCGGTATGTGACTTTGTGCTTTTATTCTATCTTGGAATTGTGTTCTAGAAAATACCCATGGCGGTAGCGGACAGTGCTGGCATGGAGCCCGGTACCATTGGAGTACGCCGTGGAGAATCCGGACATGTCACCGCAGTTTCGATCACCAGGGATAATGCTGATGGTCGGGTCATCCTCAACTCTCAAGCATGGAGGCAGTTCCATTCCGCAAGAGTTGGTATGGCGGTTGGACGAGCTATTCTGATCACCATGAGGAATAGTGACGTCCCCAACTTGGACATGATGATGGTCATCCACTACATCAGCCCGCTAGAGCTGTAGATGACGAGTTTAATTAAATTAGAACAAATAATTATTTCCATCTCACTAGCTAACTCCTGGATTTATTAGTAGCATGGTTCTTTTCGAGACTATGTAATTTTGTTAAACTATGTGTTGATGATCGAGACTATGTGTTAATGATCGAAAATATTTACGTTATAAAACTTAACTGTGTCATTTTGCTGTTATTCTGTCAGATTTACTTATCTGTCATTTTCCTGTAATTCTGTTATTGGTCTTTTATTATTTTTTGATACAGCAAAACCATACCCCAGGCGAACAGTACACAGTACCCCAGACGCATCTGTACCCCAGGCGCACAGCGCTTGTTCGCCACAGGTAAGAGTTTTACCCCAGGCGCACAAGGTGTATTCGCCTGGGGTATGCGAACTTACCACAGGCGCATTGTGTTATTCGCCTGGGGTAAGCCATTACCGCTGGCGATGTGGTCCCAGGCGAACTGAAATTCGCCTGCGGTAGCCTAATTTGGTGCGCCTGCGGTAGCCTTTTCCCTAGTAGTGATCACAGAAGGTTTGCTCCCAATGATCAAACAAGTTGCAGGAGAAATTTATTGCAGGAGCATCCATCACATAACTGGGGAGCAATTTTTGCAGGACAACAATTTTGAGCAAAAAAAACTCACAGAAGGAGTTGGTTCCTCAATGTCCGGATCTTCATTGAAGAAGGCTGGAGGATTTCTAACACCTTCACTCGGGCGCGGAGCAAACCATGCTCCCAGGCCGCCGTCGTACAAGCTTGAACTGCGCCTCCTTCGCCGGCTCGCCGGATTCGCCCCTCGAGCTTGAAGCTACCATCGAGGGTGGGGGGGCGCTGTGAGGATGGCCAGGAGGAGGGTACATCACGTTGTTGCGGATGTGGTTAGCCATTGCGTCTGATTCGCGGCGCGCCGCCGCGTCGACCGCCGCCCGCCGCACGCGTCGATCTCCTACCGCGCCGCCCCCGGAGATCACGAGGAACTGCCCCGATCTGCGTCCTGTCCGCTTTTGCTTCTTTGGTTCGCCTTTTTGCTCCTCGTAGCAAAAGCGGAGAAGGGGTACGCTGGAGGCGATCGTGCGGCGCATGTTCGCCCGATCGGACGGCTGCCGACCCGGGGGATCGAGTTGTTTTATCCCCCGGGGGACGCTCAGCGCGGTCCTATCAACAAGCGTATCCGCTGCACCCCACGGCTCGAAGACGAAGAAGCCGTGCCCCTGCCCCTCGAACACCACCAGCTCCACGGGCTTCCCCATTGCCCTCAGCCTCGCGACGTAGTCCGCCGTCCGGTCACGCAGCAGGTCCTGCTCGGCGTCCACGACAACCACCGGCGGGAACACCACGCCGTCGAGCGTCGCGCTCTCGGGGCCGAACGGGTTCGCCGCCGGGTGGTCCCTCGTCGCCCCTGCCGGCAGTGCCAGCCGCCACATCTGGTCGAATAGCTCCAGGCTCATGAGCACGTCGCGCGGGGAGGACGCCTCCGATGACATCCTCTCTTCCCCGCCAAAATACGGACAGAGTAGGATGAACCCGGCGATGCGTACGGGGTCTATATCGTGGCCGCCACCGGAGCCGTGTCCGACTGCAACGTGGTGAGCGATGTTGCCGCCGGACGAGTCACCCAAGACGAACACGCGTTCAAAGTCTGCCGAGTCGGCGAGCCACGGGTCGGAGCCAGACATGGCATGGCGGCGCAGGCACGAGAGGACGGACTCCGCGTCGTGGTGCGCCGCGGGGAGGCGGTGCTCGGGAGCAAGACGGTAGTCTGCGGAGAGTACAACGGCCGGGAGGCCGTGGGCGATCCGCAGGCCGACTTCGTGGAAGCTGGCCGGGTGCTCGAAGCTGCCGATGCAGAAGCCGCCGCCATGGAAGTAGACGACCACCGGTAGATTCTTCTTCTCGCCGCCTTCGGTGGTCGGTACATGCGAAGCCGGAGGCCGTGGGCCTCCTCGTAGACGACGTCCTTCCACTCGACAGGCAGGTCGTGGCGGACATCATGCGCCGGAGGATCAGAGAGGAAGCTTCGCGTGGGCCGCGTTACCGTGCCGTCGCTGAGGAGCTGCACGACGCCGAGGCAGTCGTCGACCACGTGCGTCGGCGGTGCCGAGGCCGAGACGGACGATGCCGGAGGGAAAGAAAACGACGACATGGTTTTAATCGAAGCTAGCGCCGGTGGCCAACCAAGCAAGTGTTAATGTGCAGGTGTAGTTGTACACGTAAGTAGTGCAGCCTCAAGATAAGATGGGTGGACTATCCATCGGAAGATGCTTCATGTGTGGGGCCTGTATATGATTTAGATCGGCGAATTAGCCCCAAAAATGCAAGGGGGGACATTTCAGGTCCGTTTAAGGAATTCAAAACGTAAGTACGGGAAAATCATATATAGACGGCACGTAATTGTCCTGCATGAAGTTCTCGTGTTAATTTTCTTTTCAAAAACTAATGGAAAAGGTTCCGATGTTATTTTAGAACTTGTATACAAAATATTCCTCTGTGCCCAAACAAGTGGGTTTATACGGGATTAAACTACCGCCGTTTACATCCCTAGAGCCGGAGGTAGCACTCAGTAGTTTCTTGGAAGCTATGTTAACGGTCTTATAGATGTTTACAATTTTCCTTCAATTTTTACTTCATAATTTATCTCGAAAATATCATCTTTTATAATATAATTTATTAGTAAATGTGTCTGCGTGTTGCAACGGGAGAAAAATCACGAGGACCATTAAGTATCAAACAACTGGCCGCCACATAAAATGCATGATAGTCGATCTTGCGGCGGTCCACCAAACGAGAATTTGCTCAATGTCGTCCACTCCTTCCCTCTTGCCGCGGTCTATGTAATAATCTCTAAGCCTTACATCTATAGACAATATAATATGTAGCCTAACTCTTTAGGATGCTAGGGTCTCTATGGAAGAGCTACAGGCTCTCCATGGTCTTTCTTCTAAGAACAAGAAGAACATCCACCCATTTCGGGCACAAATCCAGGTATGGACACCATGGCCCTGCCGGCCATACCACCGATCAGCGTAGTGTCCTCGTGTAGAGGGCCGATGGTGTTGTCGACCTTGGTGGCCCGGTCGAGCTAGATGATGATGTTGTGGTTATTTATGGCTACTTGCTCCAATAAGAAATCGCCATCAAGTAACCCTTCTTCCCACTAGAACGCTTAATTAAAAAATAGTACAGCTATGTGTCCGACTCTTGGTGTCCGAACATTGTATGATGGACACAGATGGTCGTCGGATGAAATCAGGGAACCAAAGTTCGCGGGCAAATTACAGTATCAGACAAACCGTGTCGTAGGTAGATCAATTTTGATTAAAAAAAATACGTAAAACTGAGCCATATTTCTGCATATGGTTCGTCACTTTCTTGGCTATGGGCAGTGGGTACTCTCATTGGCAAGACTCTGGATGTTGATCTTCTTACTCTTCGATGCCGTAATATTGTCTACATTCGGGTGGCTATACATGATACAAAAGTGTTCGAAACTAAAGAGGTAAAAACAGATGCCTTTATCGTTCCAAAAGGATACTCATTTCGGTTCACTAAGGAGGCGGCTGACTTCGTTCTCGAGCCAGACTTTGTGCCCTATATATGAAGGTGTCATGAGAAGAATGATGATGGAAATGGTCTGGAGGACAGAAACCACAATGAGGCTAATGTGCAAGTGCGGGTGGTGATGTTCCAATTCAACAAGCTCAACATACCTTGGGGCCGAGGACTTTCTCTCCTGGGTTGTTTACAACTGTCGATATACTTCAAGTCTATGCGGTGACTCCTCTTGATTTGATCCAAATCCACAATCGGCAAGAGGGAAAGAAATTGTGGCCCGAGCTCGTGCTTCACAGGCAGCTATGGGAGGTTCAACGGTTGATTGAGGGAGGCCGGGGTCCCGGTCTTCGATGCATGCACTACGGAGGGATGTCTCGCCGTCTCTCGTGCCGACTTCTGGGTCGGTTCGGTCTGGCTACCTACACTGGAGCACCATGTGTCATGCGGACAGCCGGTCTGGCATGTACCACCCGCTGGTGCCGCCTACCAAGCATATGCAGCCCACCCTGCACGTGCAGCCCGCCGGCCTTGTGCAATTGCCGATGCAGTCCATTGGGCTGGTGCAGCCCACCCCAATGATGCCGGCCGTCGGTCTAGAGTTCGTTGGGCTGCAGCTTTCCACCGGTCTTGTGCAATTGCCAGTGCAGTTTCTTGTGCATTCCACTAGGTTGGTGGAGCCCACCCCCATTGTTGTCGGCCGCCGGCCCGGAGTTCGCTAGACTGCAGCTTTCCACCAGCCTGGAACAGCCCGCCGGCTAGGTACAGCTCACCTCGCATATGTAGCCAACCAGCTTGGGTTTTCTGATGTCCAGGGCGACGGACGAGCTGCTACTGCCCGACTCCGGCGCCCCAGCAATCGGGCCGGCCCAAGATGTGGCAGCAGCCGCGCCTCTGTTGCTCGGCCTTGCAGCAGTTTCGCTCGACGTTGCTCACGGCAGTGGCAGTGGCGAGTCGCTGGGTGGCGTTTCAGCAGGGCCGACTCTTCATCACCATGATACTCAGGAGCAGCAGCAATGTGATGGGTAGCTGAGCAGCTTGGAGGAGACAGAGCCTACGCCGGTCGTGCAGATATGCTCTACAACGCTGGAGTCGGAATTTACTCTACTTTGGCGACCCCGACATCGACGCCACTAAGGATTGGGAGGCACGCCGTCGCCTCAGACGGGTCCTCATGTATGGATACGCACGCTATGGTGAAGGCCATGCGTCGCAAGGCCGAATAGTACCTCGACAATGCTGGTATATAAAAATCTTCAAAGTCTTGTTGTTTTTTCTCAATTCAAGTATTTGTAGCGAAATTGAATAAAGTAGAATTTTATTTGTGTAATAATGACAAAAAATTTGCTATTTCGGCTAAACCTCTAAGACATGTGGAATACGATCGATTAACAGATGTACCAGAAGTCTCGGGTAAGTCGCCTAATCCCCATACGGATGAGGAGTAGTTACATGACACAATTGATGTTCATCTCCTCTCATGTCTAGTTGGTGATGCATCGGAGGTTGGCTTGTTGAGGGGATGCTCAGCTTATTATATGACTTGAAAGCGTCTGGCCATAAATATAAAGCATACTCTTTTAAAAATAATAAAATGCCACGTAAAAAGGCGAAATTGTCCATAACTCCAATTGATTTTCAATGAATGGCATGTTATCGAACAACAGAGGTCTTTGTGACCTAGTTAAACACATTTGTATTGTTGATTCTATTCGGTATCATAAATTGGATTTCGTGGGCATTTCAAAAGCAGGTAAACGCGAGTCTACTTAACCGCCTATATGGAGGTATAGATTTTACATGGGTCTCTCGCCCGCCACGTGGCAGATCTGGGGGCATATACTACTTGGTGTCAGAAAAGATATCATGGATGTGTTGTCTACTTCGGATGACGACTTTCATATAAAGTTCAACATCTGTAATAAAGCCAACAACTTCACATGTAGTCTTGTCGTCGTGCCTGGAGCAGCCTATGAAGAGCATAAGGTTTGTTTTCTCCATGAATTGGTTATCTAGCAAAAGATAATCCATACCATATTATTATGGTAGGTGATTTTAATTTTCTATTCCCGCACGAGAAGAGTATAGATAGATTTGACAACCATAGGCCTCTATTATTTAATGTTGCAATTGACAGCCTTGATTTAAAACATGTTTCAATGATTGGGAGGCAGTTCACTTGGGTTAATAGCCCCGAGAGCTGACATAGGAGAAGTTAGACCGTATACTGATGGACTTAGATTTTCCCAATGGCCTCAGTAAGGTCCCTCGAATGTATTGAAGCATTGTCAGATCATGTCCCATATTATTGACCACTAGGACACATAACCCGATTTGTAAACGCCAGTTCAATTTCAGGAGGGTTGCTATGACATGGTTAAAATGGTGTGGGAAAGGCCGGTTACTGGCC
>JAPCYS010001138.1:0-43290 GCA_028641055.1 Alopecurus myosuroides
CAATTACAGCTCTCATTGCTATTCATTAGATGTGATTGCAACCAATTGCCAAAAGTCACCATGTGGAGCCGTGAAACAAATGATTTAGTCTCCCTCGGGTTTTTGGAGCGTACAATATTCTTGTGTTCCTCGATGTATGAAGCCACCAAGATTGAATTTTGTATAACTGTGTAGTGTGATTTAGTGAAAGAATGCCCATCCATACATATCATTGATTTCTTTCCGAGCGTGCCTTTTCCACTCAGTCTCCCCACGTGTCGCGATTGAGGAACACCAATCGACTTAAGGTCAGGAACAAAGTCACACAAAACTCAATGAGATCCTCTGTTCCATAGCCCTTGGTGATGCTTCCTTCTCGCCTAGCACAGTTACGAACACATTTCTTTAAGGCTCCCATGAACCTCTCAAAGGGGAACATATTGTGTAAAAATACAGGACCGAGAACGAAAATCTCCTCGACTAGGTGAACTAGGAGGTGCGTCATAATATTGAAGAATGATGGTGGGAACACCAACTCGAAACTGACAAGATATTGTACCACATCATTCTGTAACCGCGGTAGATCTTCTAGGTTGATTACCTTCTGAGAGATTGCATTAAGGAATGCTCATAGCTTCACAATTGGTACTCGAACATTAACCGGAAGCAACTACGTTATAATCATGTGGCAGTCATGAGACTTTACGTTTTGTATCTTTTTCTGTGCCATATTTATTATTCTTTATATTCGACGAGAAACTAGCCGGGACCTTGATACTGCTCAGGCATTCGAAAAAGATTTCCTTCTCTGCTTTGCTAAGAGCGTAGCTGGCAGAACCTCGAAGCCGTTCTGGATGCAGTCCTTCTGGGTCTTTCGTACGTATTTGTTCTTCCCGTGCTTCCGGTGTATCTTTTTTATTCCCATACACAACCAAGAAGCCTAGAAGGTTCACTCAAAGATTCTTTGTCACATACATCACGTCGATTGCAGAGCGGACCTCTAGGAATTTCAAATAGGGTAGATCCCAAAATATAGATTTTTTTCTTCCAAATGGGTAAGTGTCCGTCAGCGTCATTTGGAACAGATTTTCCGCCAGCACCCTTTCAAAGATTACTTTTAAATCCTTGATCATATCAAATACATCAGCACCAGTACGTTCTGTAGGCTTCGGCCAGTGATCTGCCTGCCCGTTGAAATGTTTGCTTTTCTTTCTTAAGGGATTCCTGGCCAAAAGAAATCAACGATGCCCCATATATACATTCTTATTACAATGTTTCAAATATATACTTTCAGTCTCATCTAAACAGTACGTGCATGCATTGTATCCCTTGTTTGACTATCTTGTAAGGTTAATAAGAGCAGGCCAATCATTGATGGTTACGAACAGCAACGCTCGTAGGTCAAATTCCTCTTGTTCGTGCTCATCCCACACACGTACACCAGGTTTGTCCCACAATTGTAAAAGTTCATCAACTAATGACCTCAGGTACACATCAATGTCGTTGTTGGTTTGCTTCGGGTCGTGGATGATCACTGACATCATAATGAACTTCCGCTTCATGCACAACCAAGGAGGAAGGTTATAGATGCATAGAGTCACGGGCCAGGTGCTATGACTGGACCTCTACTCCCTAAAAAGATTCATGCCATCTGTACTTTGACCAAACCTTAAATTCCTTGCGTCACATGCAAAATCTTTGAACTCTCTGTCGATATTTCTCCATTGCGACCCATCAGCGGGGTGTCTCAACATCCCGTGTGACTTATGATCCTCTTTGTGCCATCACAACAACTTGGCATGCTCTTTGTTTCTGAACAAACGTTTCGACCGTGGTATTGTAGGAGCAAACCATATCACCTTGGCAGGAAACCTCTTCTGAGGGGGATTTATACGTAATAAATGTATCCTTAATTTCTGATGTTCCATGTTGTTTTGTTATTGTTTCCCACATGTTTTCTATACACATGTCATTTTTATCGATTTTCCGTACTAACCTATTGACAAGATGCCACAGAGCCAGTTCCCTATTTTCTGCTGTTTTTAGTTTCAGAAAAGTTGTTCTGGAAATATTATCGGAATTGGAAAATTCGAAGCCCAAAAGTCTCAGAATTCTCGAAGGTTCCACGGAGTCCCGAAGAGACCCGGAGGGGGCCTCAGGGGGCCCACACCATAGGGCGGATCACCCCCTGGCCGCGCCATGGGGTGGTGTGGGGCCCCCGGCCTCCACCGCCTTTTACCTTTCGCCTATTTATAACCCCCGAGACGTAAACCCTGAGGATATACCACTTCGTCCCGAAAAACACCCGAGGCCGCCGTCATCGTCATCCCGAGACCGGGAGGGTTCTGGAGCTCTCCCAGGCACCCTGCCGGGAGGGGAATTCATCACCGGAAGGGTCTACACACTACTAGGGAAAAGCTTAGCCGTGACGCACCTTTTTGCCTATCCGTGACGCACCGGGGCGCGTCACGGCTAGCACGCCGCGCCTATGGGTTTAGCCGTGACGCACGGGCCTGGTGCGCCGCGCCTATCTATACCCGTGACGCACCGGCAAGGTGCGCCGCGGCTACTTCCTGGCGCGTCACGCCTATTTATGTAGGTGCGCCACGGTTATCAACACAGGTGCGTCAGGGTAAGGTAATGCCTCCACGGCTAAGTGCGCTGATGCGCCACGGGTCCCCACATCGGCGCGTCACGGCTATACTCCAGGTGCGTCACGGGTACCCTTTTGGTGCGTCACGGCTATAGTATGCTGTATTTTTTAAAAATACGCAGTACCGTATTTATACAGGTATATACAGCTCAAATACAGAGGAATCTCAGTAGACAAAATGTATCAAAACAGTTCTTTGACAAACAAGTTATATATCATAGTTGATCATACTGCTTAGAATTCGTAATAGCATCAAACGTTGATTATGAATACAAAGTGTTTATCATAGTCAAATAGATACAAGTGACCTACATCACACGGTTAATCATCGGGACGATTACATCGATTGATGATGCTTCATCATCGGGACAAGTGACCTATCTAGTCGCCGATAACCTAATCATCTAGCTAGGAACCATAGCATGACGAGCGAGGCGACGGCGACAAGAGCGGCTGCGATGGTCTTCATCCACTTGTTGTTGTTCTTCTTGATCTTCTTCTGTTCCTCCTCGAGATGGATGAACCACCTAGCTTCCGCCGCCACTCTTGTGTTGTAGGATTTGTAGGCATTCCTTTGAACTTGTTCACCTGCTCGAAGCAGTCTTCCCAGTGATCGTAGACTCCTGGAACCTGCCTCTAAACACCACGTAGCACCTCGGCATCTGTAATGACAAGAAAGAAAAACAAAAACAATAGTTTCAAACATGTCTGCAATAGTAGTAAGTGGAGAAATATGACATAAATAAGATGAAAGTTAAACACAAGGAACAAGATGATCATCTTTTAAACACAATCACAAACACAAAAGATCAAACGAACATCACAAAGTAAAACTGCAATAATAAAAAGTAAGATAATCAAGCCATGTACGATTTTATATCCGTAACGATGTGTGCCTCATATTTAGGGTGGACACATACAAGCGGCCTTGATGGAACTGGTGCGCCAAGTGGGATGCACAAGATCCTAACTTTGTGAAAATCACAAGGCGCACCAGACCACCAAGGCCATCTTAGTGTGAACCAACTCTTGTAATCATCGGCATTTATTTATTCCCACCAAGATAATCAAGCGATGTACGATTCATAACCGTAACGATGTGTGCCTCATATTTAGGATGGACACATACAAGCGGCCGACAAGTGGTGCAGCTGCGCCAAGTGGGATGCACAAGATCCTAACTTTGTGAAAATCACAAGGCGCAGCTGACCACCTGGGCCATCTTAGTGTGAACCAACTCTTTTAATCATCGGCATTTACTTATTCAAAAATCGAACGACCATCACAAGTAAGACCGCAATAATGAAAAGAAAGATAATTAAGCATTGACATAATAAAGCATCTGTTACACGATGGACGATTCATAACCCTAACGATTGAGTTCGACTAAATTTCCGAAAATGTAGCAAGCCTTACAATAGTTCTCACTCCTTCTGACTCATCCTCCCAGGGATTACAACGGGACATCCCTCCTGAGTGATGAAGGGCCTGTCGTCACAGACAGTTTCTAGGTAGGTATCTATGTCGCGGTTCGGCATGTTGAACCGACAGTAAAATGTCCCACTCTTGTTCACCACTTCATGAACGATTTTCGTGGCGAAGCACTTCTGGATATCATATATCTCTTCTCTAACCTTGTCATCGCCGACCATCGACAAGCGGGAGGCCCATTGTTGGACTTGACTAGGCAGGGTAAGGAACTGTTGATCCCGTACGTACGCCCGCATATGATGGAGGACATAGTAGGTGTCTCGATTACTGCCTGCCGGCTGCTTGACGCACGCGAAATTCGTCGTGTGGGTGAACACCCGAGCGCCCTGAACGACCTTCTCCCTAGTGATTATGCCCCCCCTTGCGTGGTAGCCGGTGAGAGCATTATCCAAGACTTTCTTCACCATGGAGTAGTCTTTCTTCACCGCACTCCCTGAGTCGAGATACGTCGCATGCGAATGACTGATACAAATGCAAATGAGTGTGCATTGTGTATATCTGCGCGGAACAATCCAAACAACAAAGTGTTGGAAAGGAGCGATGAAAATCTAAAGAAAATCCCTTTCGATTCGGCTAAGAATATTGACTTACCCGGCAAAGTAAGGCATGAGGATGTAATCCTTGGTCTGGTTCGCCAGCATGAAGTCCCGAAGATATGTCGACGCGACTGCCTGGTTGCCAACGGAGCACAACACGTCGTGGCGCATGTAGAAGGGGTCCGCTATCGCGATGCCCGGTGTACTATCCCTGCAAACTTGCACCGCCAGACTGAGCGAGTATAGGCGGACCATGGAGTAGTGCAGCGGATTGCTATGGAACATATCAAAGATGTCCGAAAACCGCAGTATGATCCTATCCGCGCCGGTTGATTCGACGAAGCCCAAGTCCTTTGGCACCATGGCAACGAAAACCGGGTATGATGGATCCTTGCTTTCAACAAGGCGCGTTTCAAGAAAAAGAATGCTGTCATGCAAACTCCGCATATCCCCACTTGCGGCCTTGAGCTTGCTCTGGCTAAGCATAGGCTGACCAATCACATGCATCTTCGTATGCTTCGATGTAGGTGGGCCGTCATGAACACGGAGCGGCATCTTAGCAGGCTGGCTCGCGGACTTTGCGGCCTTGGATCTAGGTCCTCTTTTCCGCGCCTTCGTCGCTTTCGGAATGACCTCCTTCTCAATCTCCTCATTAGCCGCCTTACGGATTGTGCTAGGGCTGAAAATAACTCCTCCCTTCGCACTTTTCTGAGTCTCGGTGCAGGGGCCGACATCTGGAGCCGTGTCTTCCTGAGAACCGAAGAGACGCTTGCAATTCGATTTATCCGCAGGAGGAGCCTCACCACGAGCCTCCGTGCTATGGTAGGGTTCTTCTGGAGGAGGAGCAACGTAATCTCCGCCATCAAAGTCATCGGCGATGAAATCCATGGCATCAAGATCAAGGTCATTCTCCTGGTCTTGTGCCATCTCCATGTCACGGGTAGGCGACGGCGCGGCGACGGTCTTGCCATGGCTCCGCTCCGGAGCTTCTAGAGGGGTTGTCTTCGAGGTGGTGGCTCGCGCCGGTAGTTCTAGAGGCGATGTCCGCGGGGTGGCGCCCCTCTTCCCCAGGCGAATCTGGCTCTTCGGCCATCCATGTTCCAAGGCATGCACTGGAGCAGCGTCAGGGTATCGGGGTCATCTTCTTCTTGGTAGGGTTGAATGGGAGGCAACAAGTCGTCGTAGCCCGCCAGCACCCGAAGCACTCGAACTCTATATACGTCTTCGCGCATCGGCCTGTTGTGGAACCTGCGGGTTGAAGGTTGAACGATCATACCCACAGCAACATCCTTCAACACGCCGTCCACTGTGTGTAAGAGAGTGCATGGAACGTCGTCGTTCTGCGGAAAACATGCAGGGCGTCAGAGAGGCCAGTCTAAGGCAAAGGAAGATCGACGCTCCAACGCTTAACTATTTACCTGGCTGGCGAGGGCGTCGAGCTCCTCTAGTGGCGAGGGGCCAACGACGGCGGCGGGCGTGCTACTGTTGACTGGCGAGGGAGTATCGGCGGCGGGCGTGCAACCGATGGCCAGGCGGCGGTTGTTCGTTGGTGCACGCTCTTCATTCGGCGGAGGACCGCCCACTGTGGGCGTGCAACGGATGGTCAGGTGGGTAGAGGCGGGCGGAGTCACTATCGGCGCCGTGGTGTAGGCGGGCGGAGTCACCAGTGGGTCCGCCATCGTGGCGTTGGCCGGCGAGACTCTGGACAAGTCTCTTGAGTTGCTTCCCTGCATGCTAGGCACCGGGCACGGCCCCACTCGACCTCCGTCATTCCATCGAGTAACCGTATCGTAGATGGTAGGCAAAACGTTGCCCATTTGTTCTGCCAAAGCTGTTTTGACAATATTAGGAATATCAGCAACTTTGGCCTTGAGGTCTGCAATCTCGCGATCGCGGGCTTCGTCACGTTGGATATCTTCGATGGTCCTCTTTCTATTCCTTCTCGCCTCCCTGGGCTCCTTGAAGTACTCTCTGAGCTTCGTCGTCGTGCCCAGGCCACAAACTCGGCCACCTGACGGCCTTTTGTGCTTTTCCTTCCCCTGCGTCACGTTCACCACCCTATTTAAAGTGTCGTCCCACGGGCCGTGCAGCCTCGGCATGTCCGACGAGGTTCGACCACTATCGATTTCTAAGTTCTGCACAATTAGCGTGAACCGTTTAGAATTCCACCAGTACAATATAATGCAATCGACTAGATCGTCGAGAGCAAACTAACTAGGGTGGTGTGTATTTACTTACCAAGTTGTCATACAACGCCTTCACCTTCTCATCATCGGTAGTATACTCATTAGCTACCGGGTCATATTTAAACCGGGCCCTGATGAAGTTTTTTGTCCGCGGCGAGTACTTTGCGAGAGGGTCAGGGATGCCCTGTTCTGCACGTTTGGCGTCCTCCTTCTCCCAATTGGGAATCGCCGCTCTGTAACCGCCGCATCCCAGTTTGTGGGTACCAATGTTCAACTTCCGCATCCTCTGCCCCCAACCAGCGTTAGCTTTGGCGACTTCGCTCTCGCAAATTACCTTGAAGTCCCGGAGTTCAGCTTCGGTGATTCTCGGCTCAGTCGCTAAAACATCCTCCAAGCTATTTTTGCTGTCCAAGACCTTAACCTTCACCCGGTGTTTCCAGTTGGACAAGGCGGTGTTCATCTTACCAATGGCGCAGTGGTTGACCTTATTCCCCACCAGATTGTCGTTATTGTACTTAAACGGCTCGTCTGGCGGATGCGGGTACAAGTATCGTCCGTGCAGCTTTCTAAAGAGAATAACCCGATAATGTGCATTCTCTTTTTTCCTTAGATCATCAGTTAAGATCCTGACAGTGTCCCGGACAATGCAACCAATTTGGTTGCCGAATCCTTTGACCACCGCCTCGGGCGCGACTGGATACCCAGAGCTATCAATTTCCGTGATCTCTTCACGGTAGGTGCGGAGAGTGTTACCTTTCCGTTTTCTCGTTGACGTCCTCTTCTTCTTGGCTTTGCTACCACCATCTGTCTGACCGCCGGCATCAGTGGTGTCATTTCCGCCGGCGGCGCCACTAGTGGTATCACCGGCGGCGCCACTAGTCGTGGCGTCATCCTCCTCGCCACCGCTAGTGTCCGCGTCAGCCCAGGCATCCGCCGTCGGGTCGTATTGCTCATCTTCTTCATCGGTGATTTGCCAGAACGGCTTAGAACCGCCGGCCTCGTCGTTGTGTGCCATGTTCTGAAGGGGGAAATTATTGGTTAATCTAAAGGAAACAAAAAAATCGACATACTACTCGATCACGGGAAAACGGCTAAGTCCTAAATTCACGGGAAAATTTCGGCATGACCTTTGCTAATTTTCTAACACTAGAGTGTCTGATTCTCGCCGAAACGGAAATTAATCAACATTTCGGCGAAAATAGGCAACTCATTTGAATTCCCTGCAAAGTTTTAAACGGCTCGATGGCCGGACAGATTACCAAATGTGGTACCAACACCAAAAGTGGTACCAGCACCAGCACCAACACAACATCAGCACTAGCAAGCAGTACCAGCACGAGCACCAACAAAAGAAAACCAGCAGCAGAACACCAGCACCAGCAAGCAGTACCAGCACAACAGCAGTACCAGCACAACATCACAATTTTTATTATCTGCAGAATTTTATCCAACAGCAGCATCCTATACAGCAATATCCTCCTAGTGGTACAACATCCTAACTAACCAGAAGGAAAAACCATGAGAATCACATTGAGCCTACTTGCCATTAGATTTTCTGGCCACGACCCATGGACTCGCATCATCCAGGCCAGCATCTCAGAATGAATACAGAAATGCTACTCTTATTGCAATGTTGGATTTCAAGTATTGTTAAGTTCAAGGTACACATATAAGCACGACATGTACCGGATTCGAGAATTATTTAGCGCGGATCTGCTGAACTACATAAGATGATACACTACAGCACATGTTTCCTTGAAAATGAATGAGTACACACCAAATTGCCAACTAACGAAGATGGGATAAGCTAATCAGGATCAAGTCGATGTTTGCGCACTGAAGCCAAAAGGTGGTGTCTGCTCCCACAAGAATGAAATTGAACAGGTGAGCAAGCAGCGTCAGCGTGAAGTGCAGTTCAGAGTGCATCAACAAAACGAGACGTGGACGACCCCATGTAAATTGTTCTGCAATTTTGGTGCAACGGCTATATCTAGTAGCTACTGCTCTAGTATTTGCCTCTGTGAATTTGGTCAACAAATTGTCCCAGTGCAGTGCAGAATGGGGTACTATTTGCCTGTGTGAATCTGGTGGTCAAAACATTTTTGCAGAAAGGTCTGATCAGATGGCACTGTGTTCATGGCCAGAGATCACCACAGCCTGACAGTAACAGGGCAACGGTTTCCCTGTCAAGTTGAAGCACAGAGCAAAATTGGAGAGCAAAATTCAGGGAGGGGAGGAGGGGGGGGGGGCCTTACCTGGGGCACGGTGTAGTTGTTCACGCCGGGGCCTTGGTCCTGGATGGTGTCGATGAAGACGGCGCAGGCGGCTCCCTCCTCCTCTCTCGCTGCAACGGCGCGGGCGATGGTGTCGACGAAGACGGACCGGGCGGCTCCCCTCCTCCTGTACTCCTCCCCCTCGGGCAGATGTGAGGGGCGGTGGATGAGTAGGGCTAGGGCGTTGGGCGCCGGTGGCTAGGGCAGCGGAGGCGTGCGTGCGGCGGTGGCTAGGGCAGCGGAGGCGTGCGTGCGGCGGTGGCTAGGGCAAGGGGACGGTGCGCGATGGAGAGAAAGAGGGAAGAAGAAGAAGGAACGGCCGGGCCGGCGCCCTAGATCTATATCAGCTATAGCCGTGACGCACCGCGGCCAGGTGCGCCGCGGATACGATAGCGGTGACGCACGGCTATAAAGTGCGCCGCGCATTAGGTAGCCACGACGGACATCACAAGCGTGCGCCACGCATTACTAAACCGTGGCGCACGGCGGCTCGGTGCGCCACGCTTATTCGCATAATATGTTCATAAGGCCGTGTTGCCTGTCAATATCACAACTGCTTCGTTAGCCCAGTGGTTGATACTGTGATGTGCCCCAGCACCCGGGTTCGAATCCCCCACACCCCATTTTTGAATAGTTTGGAAAACACAATATAACAACATAAATTCATATAAATCAATATAACTTTCAAAATAAAATCTCAATTCATGTTGACTAATTTAAACACCACATCTTAGTGCATACATATAAAATACATCATCATACATTGTCATCACTGCCTCGAATGCATGCAAACACACGACACATGTATCGTTGTTCTTAGAGTTAGCGTTTTACAATTTTCTTTCCCTTTTTTGTCGCGGTTGAGTAATTCAGTCCCGGAACACCGTGACTTCTTCGGTGGAATGGGCGACCTGTAGGTAGCGTTGTCCTGCTTCTTCTTGTTGTGTATTTCGTTCCATCGTCATTGTCATCTTCTATTTTCGGGTCGCCGTACTGGTCAAAGTCTTGCTCGTTGGCTACTCCATCCATTCCGATGATGTTTCTTTTGCCTCTCCGCACGACAACACGGCTAGGCCTTGTCGGTCAGTAATGAAGAAGCATTGGTCCACTTTGTTAGCCAAGACCCATGGCTCATTTTTTGCGGTGACATTCGTGCCGGATTTGGCTTCAGGTATCACCATGGTGGTGAAATATTGTCCTTCTTTCCTGACGCTCTTTGCCCATGTGACACGGAACATTGGCACCTTCTCTCCGCAGTAGTCGAGTTCCCATATCTCGTCGATCCTACCATAGTATCTTTCCTTGACGTCACCTGTTAATGATTCCATCGTTACCCCCGAGTTCTGGTATTCGCAGTTCCGGTCCTTATTTGCCGTGTAGAATGTGTAAACCATTGATATCGTATGCCTGATATGTCATGAGGTTATGTGCGGGGCCTTGTGACAATGTGAGTATGAGTTTTTCTTCTTCAGAATAAGGCGTCTCCGGTTGATCGGTCATAATCTTCTCCCTGAACCACTGTGTGAAATGGATGTTGTGCTCTTTGATTATTTCTGCTTCGGTCCTATGTTGACCCCGGTCACTGTAATACTTCGCGATTAGCAATTTGTGCTTTTCCAACCAAGGATCGACCACTGTTAGATGTTGTAGCGCGACTAGGTTTGCTCTGTCAAAGTCGTTGCGTCGGCCCTGAAAGTCGACATTCATTTCGCGCTGGCCCTCGCGGTCCCCATCCACCGAGCCTGCCAAAGTGCCTGTTTACGGGCAGACCAGGGTTCTCATCTTTGTCTAGAAAATTCGTGCAGAAAGAGATGCACTCCTCTGTCAGAAAGCCCTTGGCAATGCTTGCGTCTGGACGGGCCCTGTTGCGGACGTATCCTTTGATGGAACCATTCATCCTTTCGAACGCCATCATGGAGTGTAAAAACGGCGGCCCGAGCTGGATGATATCATCCACGACATGGACAAGGAGATGCACCATAATGTCGAAGAATGCTGGCGGGAAGTATATCTCAAGCTCGCATAGTATCACCACGATCTCTTCCTGTAGCCTTGCGAGTTTCTTCACGCCAATCGACTTTCGAGAGATGACGTCAAAAAAGTTGCAGAGTCCAAACAGCGTTTCGCGGACGTGCTCGTCCATTATCCCTCGAATTGCAACTGGAAGTATCTGCGTCATCATCACGTGACAGTCGTGAGACTTCATTCCGCTGAACTTCTGCTTTGGTACGTCTAGGTATCTGCTTATCTTCCCCGCATAACCGTAAGGAAATTTGACTCCAAGGAGGCACTTGAAGAATTGGTCGATCTCCTTCTCGCATAGCGTGAAGCACGAAGGGGGACAGTAATATTCCGTCTTCTTGGCCTTTTTGCCCTTGCGGCGACCTTCCGTCCCATCTAACACATCGTCATCGTCATCGTCATCATCATCCGGTTTTCCTCCGTGGAGCTCGCCCCTGATATTCAAAAATCTCAAGTCGTTCCTTGCTTTCGGCCCATCTTTGGTCCTCTCCGGCATGTTGAGCAGGGTGCCAAGCAGACTCTCGCACACGTTTTTCGTGATATGCATGAGGTCAAGGCAGTGGGGTGTGCGGAGAATCTTCCAGTACCTCAGGTCCCAGAGAACAGACCTTGTTTTCCATACACCCTCCAACGGCGCCGGCGCCTTTCGCTTCTTTCCCGGCGCAGGGCACTCTTTCCAGTTCTTCAACAGCTCGTCGATTTCCTCGCCGCTCCTTTGACGTGGGGCTCTTCGCATCTCAACTTCATTGTTGAACAGATCTTTGCGTTTTCTCCACGGGTCATCCTTGCGAAGCCACCTTCGATGCCCCAAGAACACGGTTTTCGATGACCCGGGGTTTCTCTCTAGCTGGAGATACGTAGTGTCATCCATGCACCTAACGCATGCACAGAATCCGTGCGCCACCTGCCCCGCGACATATCCGTAACCGAGGTAGTCATGCACCGTCGTGAGGAGCGCGGCTCTCAATGGGAAAAACGTTTCTCCATAGGCGTCCCACGTATTGGCTGGCTCGTCCCATAACGTGGCTAGCTCCTCTTCCAACAACTGGACATACAGATTGATGTCGTTACCTGGTTGTTTCGGCCCTTGAATAAGCATACTCATCTGTATGTACTTCCTCTTCAAGCACAACCAGGGGGGTAGGTTGTATATACATACAAACACGGGCCAGGTGCTGGGTGCTGCTCTGGTTGCCAAAAGGATTTAATCCATCCGTACTCATGCACAACCTGATGTTCCTTGGATCGTCGCCGAATTCGGGGTATTCGATGTCTAGGGCCTTCCACTGGCTAGCATCTGAGGGGTGTGTCAGCATCGTGTCATCATTCTCCGGATCGGTTCCATCATGCTCTTCTGGCTTCTTCCTTTCCGCGTGCCATCGCATGAGCTTCGCCTGTGTGGGGTCTGCGAAATACCGCTGCAGACGGGAAGTTATCGGAAAGTACCACACCACTTTTCGAGGAGAGGCCTTCTTCCCTGTCTTGTATCGAGTTGCGTCGCACACCGGGCATATGGTTCTCTCCGCGTCCGCGCCCCGATAGATGATGCAGTCATTAATGCAAGCATGGTATTTCACGTGAGGTAAATCCAGAGGGCACACGACTTTTTTCGCCTCCTCGATGCTCGTTGGACACTTGTTCCCCGTGGGAAGACGGTCGTGCCAGAATGCCATGTTCTCATCGTAGCTCGCATCGGTCCATCGGTTTTGTCTTCATCTCGAGGGTCCTTAACGTTACGTTCAGACGGGTATCCTCGCTCGCGCATCCTTCATACAATGGAGTAACGGCGTCTCCAGTTGCGACAACTTCGATTTCTCTCTAGCAGCAGCTCTGGAGTTGCTAGTCTCCTTGAGAAGCAGAGCTTGGACATGAGGGTCCCGCACCCAGTCCGACGACGATGTCACGACATCTTCATCATGATGTCCTTCGTCTTGATTATGATCATGGCCGACATCTTCATCACGATGTCCTTCGTCTTGATTATGATCATGTCCTTCATCTTGATCATGATGTCCTTCATCATGTCCGGGCGACTCTTCATCTTCATCACTTGACGGGCAAAGAGTGTAGCCATCCATAAAACCACGACGGATAAGGTGCGACTCCAAGTCACCAGAATCGTATCTGATCAAGTGTTTCAGTTTGCATCTTCGACAAGGACATCTTATCTCCGTCATGCTATTTCGAAACATTTCGTCCGTCGCATGTTTCATAAATCTAGCCACGGTGCCTGTGCTTATATGCATGGTTGCCTACATAGTAAAAAAAGATCAAATGAAAAATTAATTAGAATCAAATTACGTAATATATGGATATATGATGCATGCACATGGCCGTCGTCGACGGAAAAATTCGGCATGACCTATGCTAAAAATAGGACATTCTCGGAGTGCGTGGTCGCCGAAATGGAAATGAATCAACATTTTGGCAACACATGTCAACTCATTTTTAAGACATCCACAAATTTCATCAAAAATACGCAACACAATTGCGCATTTATGTATATATGCAACCATATATATGAATCTTTTGTCATCACGACGACGCACGCGGCGCCGGCACACGTACATACATACAACACATATACATATCGTCCCTCCAACAACTCACCAACTATAGATCTTGCCGACACGAGACCGAGAGAGAGTATGTTTGTATGTGGCTATAGAAAGTGAAAAGATGGAAGGGAAAGTGGTAATAAAGTGAGAGATGGGGGTGGAGACAAATTTTACTAGATTCACCACACATATGTATCAAAAAAATTAGGTTAAATAAGTTTTAAATGGTGGGAAAATGGGGGAAATGAGGTGGTGAGGGGGTGGGGGGCGACCAGATCTAAAATGGGGTGGAGATATGGGTGGATGGGAGGTTGGGGGTGGTCCCAAACCACTTAAATTCGTTCCAGGTATACCCGTGACGCACATGATTTCGGCGCGTCACGGCTATGCTGGATAGCCGCGGCGCACGCAAGAGTGGTGCGTCACGGCAATAGATGCCATCGGTGGAAACGATACCCGTGACGCACGTCTGTCATGTGCGCCGCGGCTACGCAACATAGCCGTGACGCACCTCTCAGGAGGTGCGTCGCGGGTATGCCTCGGAGGCTCGCCACCCCGGCCCCACACATACGCGCGACGCAGCTTCCAATTGGTGTGCCGCGACTATTGCTTTACGCGCGACGCGCAGAATAGTGGTGCGCCGCGGGTAATAGGCGTGACGCGCCAAACTGTATGTGCGTCACGGGTATCATCACTCCTATAGCCATTTTCCTAGTAGTGACACCACCATGCCCTCCTCCGAAGTGATGCGTGAGTAGTTCATCCCGGACTACGGGTTCATGGCAGTAGCTAGATGGTTGTTCTCTCCACTTTGTACCTCATGTTTAGATCTTGTGAGCTCCCTAACATGATCAAGATCATCTTTATGTAATGCTACATGTTGTGTTTGCTGGGATCTGATGAATGTTGAATGTTATGTCTTCTGATTATCAATCTATCATGTTATCTTCATGCATATGTTATTGATGATCTTGCATTCTCTCTGTTATTAGTAGATGCTCTGGCCAAGTAGATGCTAGTAAATCCAAGAGGAAGTATTTATGCTTGATAGTGGGTTCATGCCTCCTTTGCATCTGTGCTCGAGTGACAGAAACGTGACGGATGGAGGATGTGTTTTTGCCATTAGGGAGAAAACAACGATGTTTACTTAGTTTACATTGTTTACATTACACACTTTGCTTACCGCGATAATCTGTTGCTTCCAACTTAATACCCAACGTTTGTTCGCATGATATCCAGAGGGTGGATTATTAGACATAGATGCAGTTGGATGACGGTCTATGTATTTTGTTGTAATGCCCGCAGGAATCACATAGTAATCTTTATGTCTTGCATATGCACTATGGTGCAGCCTTCATTTCTGTCAATTGCCTAGCTGTAATTTGTTCACCATACATGTTATTTATCTTTCACGGAGAGACACCACTAGTGAACTGTGGACCCCGGTCCTTTTTCCTTATACTGATAAAACACCAACAGTTTTCATACTGCTGCTACTGCTTTCATACCGTTTTCCACACCATACGTTTAACCTCTTTGTGATCAGCAAAACCAGTGAGATTGACAACCTCACTACTTCGTTGGGGAAAAGTAATTTTATTGTGTTGTGTAGGTTCCATGTTGCTTCTGAACCGGTAGTGCGCCCTGCCATCTCAGCTGCTTCAACCTTTTAAAGTTACTGCTTCCTCGTACTGGTCGATTAAACCTTGGTTTCTTACTGAGGGAAAACTGTTGTTGTGCTCATAATACCTTCCTCTTGGGATCTCCCAACGAGTGCAAGACCTGCACCATCAGGGATCGCCCTCAACATCATGAGGGTCATCTCATCTGATCATATACCGCAATGCAGTGCATATCGTACATGCATTCAAATTCTCGTACTCCTGACCGCGGTATAGGATGCAGTTATTAGGACATGCATGTATCTTATGAATCTCTAAACCTAGAGGGCAGACAAGCTTCCTTGCTTCGTACGTATTGGCGGGCAATACGTTGTCCTTTGGAAGCATATTATTCATCATTTTCAGCAACATTTCAAAACTCTTATCAGATAAACCACACTCTGCCTTCCATTGCAGCAATTCTAGTGTGTTGCCCAACTTTTTCAGACCATTTTCACAAGTTGGGTACACCAACTTTTTGTGATCCTCTAACTTGTGATCCAACGTCTCCCTCTGCTTTTCACTATCGCAGTCTCTCCTTGCATCAGCAATGGTCCGACCAAGATCATCAGCGAGTTCATCATGTGTCTCTTCTTCATCTTTCCTTCAGCTTCTCCCATGAAAGTATCACTGTATTCAGGGGGATAGTTGTCATCATCCTCTTCTTCTTCATTCTCTTCCATTATAACCCCTCTCTCTCCGTGTTTGGTCCAACAATTATAGCTGGGCATGAAACCGGACCAAAATATGTGGTTGTGAAGGATCTTGGAGTCAGAGTAATCCTTCTTATTCTTACAGACACTACATGGACAAAATACAAAACCATTCCGTTTGTTCGCATCAACCACATGGAGGAAATCATGCACGCCATTAATGAACTCGCCAGAGCATCGGTCAGTACCGTACATCCATTGCCGGTGCATCTGTGTTATTGTATAAGCATATCAAACACAATCAATATGCTAAAATTAGTATTTAGGTTTAGGTGCTAACCTCTTGGAACACTTCAATAGAAGAGACGACACCAAATCTTCACCAATCGTGGTGAAAATGGGGATAAAATCGAGCTCGGTGGTGAAAAACAGAGGAGATCAAAGAAACTACCTAGCTTGGGAATTTCATCGAACACCTCTAGTGCATAGGAAATGAACAACAAAGTAGCACACACCTCTCACTTCCAGAATGGAAAAACAGAGTAGAGTGGGTAGAGGCAGGGCCAGATATATAGGAACAGAGGACCTCTAGTCCCGGTTCGTGATACCACCTGGGACTAGGGCTTCTCGCCACTGTCAGAACCAGGCCAGACACCTCTAGTCCTGGACAGTATTACGAACCGGGACTAGAGGTCCCGTTCGGACCGGAACTAGCTCGACCGAGGCTTTTCTTACGATTCCGGGCGATGGAACCGGAGCATTAGTCCCAGTTCCAAATGGAACCGAGACTAACGCCCCGGACCAAAGCCCTTGTTTCTACTAGTGCGCGTCGCAGCCTCCGATTCCCACATCGCGACTCCGACCTCCCTGCCTAACCTCACTCCAAGCTAGCTCCACCGCCCACCTCGCCATAAGCCGCTGCTCGACTCCGCTTTCGTGCACCCCTCATCTTGTCGTCCCTCCCCGCAGGAGGAAGGCTCGCCAGAGCTCACTACCATGTCCTTCCCGCCGTCTTTGACGGCTGGGCGCCGCCACCACGGCCAGTGCCGGTAACAGCAGTGGCGAGGGAAACCTGAGGTGGGGGAGCTAGGGTTCTGCCCTCCGGGGTCGTCCGCGTGTGCGACTCAGGATGGGAGGGGGAAAACACTAGTGTATATGAATAATAAAGTCGTAGCATATACTTTTTTTTGAAATGGGAAGCCTAGCCTCTCCATCAGATTGATGCACACGATTTTTATATTAATAAAAGATAGTATTCTCAGTATCACAGTATAATCATATTACAGCTTAACATCTGCTAAAGTGGCCACAAAGATCAGCCACCCAAAAATGAGCACCATTAATCTGCAACCCATTGTAGTCTTCTGCTATGCAACCATCCACCTAGATGAAGATAGGCCGAACGACCGCCATAAGTCGAGAACATCCTGCATCCAAACTTCCACGCTGGTCCGCTGGCGGCAGGTAAGACCACATATGCATCCAGTGTGTAGCCCGATGAACCAACTGCAAAAAATATCCCACCACCAAATTGTGAAAAATTATATCATTGCGGCAATTCCAAATTGCCCAAAGAAAAACACATACACCAATGCGTATACTAGATTAGTCGATTTGACTACCTCATTCAACCATGTTCCAGACATGTTATTAACACTATTAGGTAGCGTAATGCTAAAGTTAAAGTGGACTAATCTCCAAAAAAAAATTATCAAACAGACATTGGACAAACAAGTGATCGACGGTAGCATATGCTTCACCCCCAGTGCCAAAAGCCACCTCAAAATTAACATATGCCAAGCCACGCGATCGTAAAAATATGAAGACACGTATAAACAATTCAAATCTCATGGCAACAAAAATCGTGGGCCAAAGAAATTGACCTTACATCGTCGGTCCTTTTAAACAGAGACGGCCGATGGAGGCGCATCCACTATACATCGCTTATAGCGATCCCTATTCCGACTCGTCCATTGTCTATCTTTTTATTGGGCCGATCCATTAACTAAGGAGAAAATATAAGAAAAGAAGTTGTAGACTAGAGGGATCGAAGACGTTCGGTTCGTGGCTGCACGGGGACAGCCAATGCGCTAGAACATGTACATGACATAACATCTTTCTTAATCCTTTTTATCTTCTCGTTTTTTCCGTTTCTATTTTTTTCATTTTCTTTTCTGTTTTTCTTTTACGTTTTATTTTTGTCTTTTTTGTTTAATAAACTGTAAAATGTTCAAACAAAATCTGAATATGAACAAATTTTTTATATGAACAAATTTTGAAAGTGAATTTTTTTTTATATGAACACTTTTCTAAAATGAACAAATCTTTTCTGTTTTTTGTTAGTTTCCTGCAAAATTGTTTATTGTGAAAAATCATAATTTTTAAAATTTGTTCACAATTTCTAAAAGTATTCATTTTCGAAAGAAAAAACTCACTTTTTTTATTAAGTGAGCTAACATACACCTTTTTTTTTGAGAGAGAGAGACAGAAGCTAGCGTACATTTTCTTTTTTTTGAGAATTAGGTAGCCTACTGCTGAATCGATGCTCCTCGCGTAATTGGGCCTGTCCACGGTGTGCAACGCGGGCGAGGTGGTATCCCGCTCGCTAAGGGCGACCCATAGGGGATCCTCAAGCAAGTACAAGGGGACTCCGTCCTCATCGCTGGAAGGCCGCAAAGCAATCTTTGGCAAAGCTTTCTTCGGAAAGTCAGGACTCCGCCTTAAGCAACAAGATTCTCTATCTCATTTGGCCAGATTGACAAACGAAATAACTGACGTTTCGAAATTATTGGTGATTTCAGTGGTGCCTAAGATATTTTAGCACATAAATTTGAAACCATGAATCAATCTTAGATCACTTCAGATTTCTCGTGTTCAGAATTCAGAGAAATTCAAAGTCCACTGTAATCAAGGAACAAATCTATACTTCTTATAAAGCAAAACCCCACTAACATGCATTAATGAATTTTCTATGTCAACATGCAAGCTATCCATATTATTCATCCTCTTAGCCAATCAATTGTCCATGTCATCTCCACTAATATTTATGAATTACTACATGCAAACTACACATCATCTATTTCTTAAACCATCCGATTATTCATATTAATAATTTTAAAAATACATACTATGATCAATTGTATCATATCTCTTATAATCTCTACAATGTACTATAGTTCCTAAAACGATCCCCGCAGCAACGCGCGGGGTATTCTTCTAGTTAAAACAAGTAACACACAGCTGTGGTGTGCATATGAACTTTCTTGCAAGATCGACCATCGCCTGAATGTTTAGATTTACCAAGCTAATTCGAACAAACTAGCACTCAGCCGATGAACTCTCGAATGTCCCGCATCTCGGCCGCGGAGAAGATGAAGCTGCTCGGGGACAGCAGCGATGATACAGCATCCGGAGAAGTAGAAGGCCACGGATGGTCATCACCACACGGCGCATGCTGCCCACGCATGAGAACCAAATCTTCCGCGGCGGCCGACGTCGAGGTCCTGTCGTCGTCCCTACCTCCAGACGTCGCTTCTGGCTCTGGCAACGACGCCGCCGTCGATGTCAGCTGCTGACCTGTGAACCTCTGCACAACGGTCATGAACTCGTCCGGCCCAGCGTGGATGACCGTCGGCGGGCGCTCGTACACGATCACTGGCCCAGCTGGTGCGCCGCCGCCGACGCGGGGTTTCTTTGACGGCCGGGTGGACAGGCTCAGCGGTTGCGGCCTCTGGCCCTTGAAGCCAACTGATCTCTTGGCCTTGGACGACATGGCGGCGTGTTACCGTGTGATACAGTGATGCGTGTGCTTACGTACGTCGTCGTTGCCAGCGGATCTAATCTTCTCGGACGCACGGTGCCATTGATGCTCATATAGGGGCGTCGCTGTTGCAACGGCCTCGACCTAGTCTCACGCCGAGAGCGCACGTTGCCGCGCGGTGAGCGCGCACGCTCCCACACCCTGCGCGCTACTCTGATATAATCTATACCTAATAATAAAAGCAATAAGGTTTCTTCCCCTGATTTCCGTCCGTCTTTTCGTATGGTGTTTCGTACGTCGTCCTTCTTCTCAACGTTTCGATCGGCTGGGTAGATTCTGCGCTTCAGAGACCTAATTGGGCTTAGCCCATGTCACTGTACGAAACTAATTAAAACCGATCCACGCACCACAACGGGTTCCTACTAGAGTTGTACTATGATTTTCCGAAACCATAAAAAGACCTACAAGTCTACGATGACCTCAAGCCCGCACACTAATCACCTGCCTGGAGTCAGCCGTGGCCGAACTCCAATCGGCATTGAGCTCGCCATGGAGCTTCCCCCTCGATCCCCTGGCTCGCGTTCAACCGGAGCCTCGCCTCCCCTCCTTCACCCTCCATAGACTACAGCGACCGCCGCCTAGAATTTCACAAGTGCCGGAGGGTACATGATGAGGAGCAGCCGATGAAAAAGATGGCCGCGTCCACCAGCTCGGAGCCTCGGACCACTCTGTCAAGATGAAACAGTCAGCGTACTCCTCCTCCGAACCCATATACTACTTCCACTTGGAGAAAGCCATCCCGCCGCCGCCTCCATATGGGGAATCCTGGGCTTGGCCGCAGCAGAAGTTAGCGCGGCCGCAACCTGAAACGTACGTCCTGCATGCCGGCCCCGATGGCAGTATCTACTAGGGTGTGGTCACACGCCGCGGGGCGCAGCCACAGGAAGATACCTGTCCGGGTACTCCTAATGCCTATGTGCCAGTGATTTTGTGCACACAGCGTTGTCGCTCATGGTGTTTGCTACCCTCGCGCTGCTCTACAAGGTGTTGGAGGCCAACGAGAGAACCCATCATTACCATGGTGCCGCTCGTCAGCGCCGTCCTCGCCGGTTACGACTTCATGACGTTACAAAACAACCACCCCGACATTGGATATACCAGCCCACACAGTGTTGATCTGCGTCGTAAGCACAGTGGCACATGGTCGCCTAGGTAGGACAAGTAATTGTTCGGCCTTGGATACAATCATACATATCAAACAAGTGCGGACCTGGGATCCAGCGGAAGATACCAGGTCGATTTGGGGATCCAGCGGCGGAACCTGGGATGTCTATCAGCCACGTGCGAGTGGTGGCAGAAATAGCAGCGCGCTGCCCAGCCCCTTCCTCCAGCTCGCGTGCTAGGTCGTTGGTTGAAGTGAACGGGTTACAAGCGCCCTTCGATATGGCACCCACGAGGTTTCTACTCTCCTTGGCCAAGATATCTGGCATGTCAATGATAGTGTCGACGTTGTAATTTACTTATCAAAATTTCAGACATCTGATACGATCGAGGTGGTTCATTTATAGTCACTCCCCCCATGTTGGTATTTAATTGACAACATGAGAGATTGAAGTGGAAATCGGAATTGCATCATACGTGTGAGCTACGAATAACATTTTTTTTTATAAACCGTGGAAGAGCAAGATGCATCATAGCTAGACATGCTGGCATCTCAAAAGCAGGTAAGAACTCTGATGTGTGCACGTGCTGAATAAGATGATCGTGATGGATTTATTCTTTGGATATGTAGGGAGCTTCAACCTGGTACGTACTCCCTCCGTTCAACAATAGATGACTTCCACATATCTATATATGGATGTATCTAGACACATTTGAGATGACTTTCAAAATGTGTCTAGATACATCCATATATAGATATGTGGAAGTCATCTATTGTTGAACGGAGGGAGTACCTCATTAGCTCATACTTGTTGCAGCTAAAAAAAATTATGCACAGTCATATATGGTCTAATCGGAGCCATGCATCATCCTTATCTGTCGGTTTACTAATGTATTTAGTTCTTTGTTTATTAAAATTGTACTGCATCAGTGATTGGCGGAGTAAATCCCTTTAACATAATATATAAGTGATCATCATGAATAACCAGTTTCTCGGTACAATCAATTTATTTCTGAGAGTGATGTAAAACATTCTAATTTATTCGCACTGAACTCTTAAACGTTTGTCTATGTATGTCCAATACCTCAAATATATCATGTAGTTTCGATTCCTAGGTATAACCTGTTAGTCACACCAATTTTCTGGTAAATATGCCTAACAGTTTATTAAAACTTATACACGCTTTTTTACTTTTAGGGCATCTCCAGCCGTCCCCCTCAGAGCCCCCTCAGGGGGTTTTTTTCGCGGCGGAAGCGGCGAATAGCGCCGCTTCTTCACCACTCGGCCCCCCAGCGGCCCAAATAGCGCCGTTTCGGCGCTAAATAGCGCCGCGGCACCCAGGCCAAACCCAGGCCGCTGGGTTCGGCCTGGGGGGGCGAAACTGCGCGGCCGCGCGCGTGGGCCAGCCCTGTCAGCGACGCGACGAGAAAGCGCGGGAACAGAACCGCCCGTGATCGTCTTCTCGGCTACCGCGCGGTCAAAGGCTGCCGGCGTTTATGGCGTGGCGGCCGCCCAGTGCATGCGTCCCGCCCAAAGGCTGCCGGCGTAAATGGCGTGGCGGGCTGCGAGGGGACGCGCGCGCGCAGTAAATGCCCCGGCCGCTCGCCGCGCTATAACCCCCCCCCCCCCCCCCCGCCGCCGCCGCGCGCCGCGCCCACCATTCTTCACACCGGCGAGCTCTCCTCTCCCTTCTTCCTCTCGACGCTCTCCTCCTCCCTTCTCTCCACGACAATGTCTGACGGACCGGCGGCGAACGGCTTCCCACGCCACAACCTGCGCCGGGGCCAGGCGATGGCGCTGTACCGCGCGGGCTATCCTTGCCCGCCGGACATGCGCCTCCCTAGCTCCGCCGCGGGGCGAGCCGCTGGGCACTCAGCACCGGCGGGGTCCCCGTCCCTCCCCTTCCCTCCTCCGACGCCGAGTTCCGCCGCGCCATCCACGAGATGCGCGCCGGAATGGAAGACCCCCAGAACTTCCCGCTCACCGGTGTGGACCAGTTCTGGTGGGATCGGCTGACGGCACGCCGTGCCTGGAGCTGGACTCCCTGAACGACAACGGCCCTGTCGAGGGCCGTTTCAACGCGCACGGGCGGCGCCGCTGGTGGAGCGCCCCTGGCAGGACCCTCGACGAGGTCCTCCAGCACATCCACGCCGGCAACCAGCCGCGCCTGGAGATGCCGCCGCCGCAGGCCACCCAGCCGTGGGTGGCGCGGCGGACCGGCGCGTCTTCCTCGTCCGCGACGTCGAGCTCCTCCGCCGGGCACTCCGTCTCCACCTCCCCCACCCTTTCTAAACGCCGGCGCGCCCGCCCGCAGGCGCAGCGGCGGCGCGCTCCGCATCGGCGAGCCACGCTTCGAACGCGTGGTTCGCCTGAAGACGGAGAGCGGCGACGACGACGACGAGGCCGAGTGGCCCGACCAAAAGGTCGCGGAGCAGCTGTCGCTGGACACGCTGCAGCCGCTCGACGTCGACGCCGCCACTCAGTGGAGTCTGCGCGACACCACCGAGGCCGAGCTCGCCTTCAGTGCCGCCTGCTGGCTGAAGCCGAGCAGCGCAAGGCGGCGCGTGAGCGTGAGGCCGCCGCCAACGCGGCCCGCCTCCGAGTCCCTCCCCCACCGCCGCAGAAGGAGAACGTGTACATCGTTCTCGACGCCTCCGACTCCGACGACGACGGCGTGATCCAGCAGGCGCTCGAGATGAGCAGGTGGGATTGCGGCGGCGGCGACGAGGGACAGGGGGGAAGCAAGCGCCCCGGCGACGCCCCCAGCGACGACGACGACGACGGCGGCGACTACAGCCAGGCGATCGCCGCCAGCCTCGGGCTTAAGTAGTTAGCTTTAGTTTAAATTTTTCGTACTAGCTGTAAATTCGCGCCGAATATGTACGCAGTTTCCAAATTTCAATAAAATTTCGCCTCTTTTCAATTTGCGTTTGTTTGGGCCGATTCTTGGGCTCGGGACGCGACTGGGAAACGCGCCCCCCCAGGTTCCAGAATAGCGCCGTTTAGCGCCGCGGCGGCACCAAAACGGCGGCGTTTTGGGCCCTGGGGGGGCGCAACGGCTGGAGATGCCCTTAGATAAGCCCAAGTGTGAGTGGGCGGCGGGCAATGTTGGGCACTGGACAAGCTTTGAGGACCTTCTTAACCTCGTGTAGGATCTTGTAGGCGACGCACTAACCAAGGTCTGTCACATGCTGCCAGTTGCCACCATGTGTTCCATCATGGCGATCGTGGGCGTCCAAGCTATCTTAGGCAATAGGGTCGGCGCCATCACATCCTTCTTAGGCAATGAAGGGTAGATGAGGGTGCAGACTAGGACAAAACGATGATGTAAAAACACGCATGATACTTTCGTGTTTTCTTTGTTGCATGTTTTCGCTATCATAGCAACGTTTTAAAACATATCATTGTTCCCGTTGCAACGCACGGGCAAATTTCCTAGTCAGTTACTAATTCAATTGTGTGCCGTGTTAGAACAGGATGCCAAAAGAAATGGTGAGCCAAACTTGGACTTGTTACTGTATCCGTGCATGGCTGCAATGCTGCATGCAAAGAAAAGGTCAGAAATGGGAATATAAGCAAGTTGGTGGAAATAATAAGAAAGAAGTCCACATAACCTCCCTATCTTCCACGTTTGGGTTGATAGACACACCCCCCAGTATAAACTGGGGCAAATCACCCCCATGTATCCAATACCACGCAAAGCACCCCCTCGAGAGATAATTGGCTGTTTTGAGCCACGGTGCACTCTGGTTTAGGCCACGTCAGGGTCAAATCACCCCCGTAACTTTTCTCCTCATAATATTCGCTCCAGACGACTCTGTTCTTCCCCAATCCATCGACACTGCTCATCCCTGCTTCCCCTGCTCAAGCTTCGATCCCCAATCTTGTTCCCAGCTCCGCTCCGAGCCTAGTGCCACGACGGTTGGAGACAATGCTCCGAGCCCAGATCCCGTCCACCTGGGCTGCATCGGCATGCTCCGTGGCGCCACGACGGCCGGAGAGACGGCTCCAAGCCCGAAGCCCGTCCACCGGTTCTGCATCGCGCCACGACGGCCGGCGACTGCTCCGCTCCCTGTCGCCACAGACGCTCGCCACGACGGCCGGCGACTGCTCCGCTCCCTGCATCGCGCCACGACGGCCCGGAGCCACGACGGCCGGCGACGGTGGAGCTCCCTGCATCGCGCCACGACGGCCGGCGACTGCTCCGCTCCCTGCATCGCGCCGTGACAGGCACATAGCACTGTGACGCGCACTTGTTCCTCCGCGCCTCGGGGCTCCAGCCGCCGCCCTGGCAGTTGAAGGCGCCGGAGCATGCCGGAGAACTTGTGGGCGTCGTGGAGCGGGTCGAGGAAGAGGCAGTCGCGGGCGGGGAGCGCGTGGTGGTCGCAGCGCAGCACGGTGTCGTCGGGGAGCAAGAGGCGGCGGAGGAGTAGCACAGCACGGTGCCGTCGGGGAGGCGGCGTGGAAGGCGGCGCAGGGGTGCGTGGACTGGAACATGTCCCAGTCCGGGTGGATGAAGCTGCCCATCCAGAGCGAGTTGTAGGCGCAGTGCACCATGTGGCAGCCCTGCAGCCAGAAGGTGCCGTTGGGGTCGCCGGACGGCTCCGTCCCGCCGTCCCTTCTCCGGCCTCGGCCTGACATTTTGTTCGGTACACTCTATTTCTCCTCGTCCCCTCCCCTCTTTTTCTCCTCACCACGAATGTAATCTTGATTTAAAATCTAAACTCTGAATAATTATCATTGGCGATGAAGTACTGCCCATGCTTAAAATGATTCCGTTTACCTACTCTAAGATACCAAAAAGGAATTCGAGTCTATGTTCTTCACCTTTGAGCCTTGTAAAATCTTAGTGCTGTTAAAGACAGGTTGAATTGGAAAACATATTCAAGAGATTGTTTCTTGTTTACTCCAGCATGTGGAGTTGTGTGTTAATAACAGAAAGTTTTGTTTTGGTTCGAGCAAACCTTTGGAGTTTTCACTTTCTCAAGTCAACTAGCTAGAGGAAAATTGCAACCGACCTGAACATAAAAGGTTGCGAGAAACAACTATGAATTGCTCATATAAGTAGTACAGAGCTGTATGCATGCCATAAATTTGGTATGTAGACAATTTAAAATAGTTTCCAGAATACAATTTGGTCTCGAGATATATATGAAATGATAGTCAGACGTATAATGTGAAAAAATGGCACTTGTTCCTCGACATAGGAACCACAGCATCCTCCCATATTTTGCTGTAACCTGGGACAAAATTAAACTGGTCTTATCCACCTCCACCTTGCTTTTGCTTATCTCCTAACAACCACATCATCCTGCCATATTTTGGCACTTGTTCTTTCACAACCTGGGACATAGGAATGGTCTCTGCTGACTGCACTTGACATAAATAAAATAACTCCATGAATATTATTTGGGGGCACATGATATTGCTGCAATTAACTAGTAGAATTATATTTTTACATGGGTTTCTCTTGTTCGAATTCTTGGAATTTGCAGCCCACAAGAAGACTGACTATCCGGTTGACTAAATGGTCGAGAACTTGTTGAATCACATGAATTCTTTTGCTTTTTCTTCGGGGTAACAAATGGCCTAATGGGGAGGTGATTGTTGTTGGGCAGGTGCTTGGGGCTGGGCAGGTTCTTGGTGCATGGCATGTGCTTGGGGATGGATAGGTGCTTTCCTCCTAGGTTTAGCTCTCTTCTCAAAGTAGAGCACATGTTTCTCTTGCTGCTGTTGGGATTGTTGTTGGGAAGTAGAAGTTGATTCCTGTATCAAACATTTTAGGAGTCAACTAATAAGTCTTTAAATAATACAAGCAAATAAATATTAGAGCAGGAAAATAAATACAGTGGCAGCAAATAAGTAGGAAATTAACCTTAGCTGCCGCTTTTTGCTGTTCTTTCTTAGAACTCTTGGCTTCTTTCTTCTTCTGGTCATGTTCCCTCACAACATCTGGATTAGCTATGCACTTTCTTCTATTATGGTTTTCTCCTCCACATGATGAGCATCTAACTATGCATCCTTTTCTTGATAACTTGTTTCCTTTTGGTTTTTCTTGCTCTTCTCTTCTTCTCTCTGTCTTTGGTCTTCCTGGCATTTTCTTTTTAACCGGTGGAAAAGGCCTAGGATTTGGAGCTACTGGCCAACTCTCTTTCCCCTCTACTGGTTGCAGTACATGGCTGTATACCTGGTCATACAGATCAATCCTGTAGCAAGGTGCAATATAATCATCCAAATCCTTTTTCGCTGCATATATAGCACTAATAGCATAGCAACATGGCAAACCAGATAGATCCCAATATCTGCAGCTGCATGTAAAACTTTCCAACTTCACAACGAACCTTCTGTGTTGCCCTTCCATAACCTCAAATCCTTCATCTCCATTGTACAGTACTGTGCAGATATTAGATCTTTTCACATTTAAATTCAGTTTCTTGAAAATGTTGGGGCATATTGTACCACGCCAACCTTCTGATTTTGCCTTATTCTCTGCTATTCGAGCCATTACTTTTCTCCTCATGATTTCCATAGACGTAATTATTGGATAAAATCTTGCTCTCATAATAGCATTGTTAAATGAATCGAACAAATTATTTTCTACAGAATCACAATAGGAACCAAGCCTAAAATGGGCTCTACACCAATGTTGAGGAGCAGTTTTCATCATATCCCTTGCACCTTCTGGTGTTTTCAGTGCTAGCTTGGCCCTATTATAGTTGAATTGAATCCTATCAGATGATTTAGCGCATGCCCAAACTGTTTTTGGAAAGCCTTGTCTCTGTGCTGCTTTCTCCAATTTTCATATATATATGCCTTGCACACATTATGTGTTCTACATTTGGGATTATCTCATTTACCGCCTTGATAAGGCCCTTTTTCTGATCGGATATGATAACCCATCCATCACCTTGGTTATTGATTTGTATGTCCTTCTGAAGAAGGGACAAAAATCAGTACCAACTGTCATAATTTTCCCCTTCAACCGTAGCCCATGCAATAGGGTACATTTGGTTGTTTGGATCTCTCCCAACTGCACACAAAATCTTCCCACTAACTGCACCTTTCAGAAAACATCCATCGAGCCCAACAACTCTCCTACAACCAGCAAGAAAACCTCTCTTGCAACCATCTAGGAAAACATACATTCTTTCAAACACAGGCCTATCAGTTGCATCAGGATTTAAGGTTAATGCGATTGTGCTTCCAGGATTGCTTCTCACCAGTTCAAGATGGTAGTCATAAACTCTTGAAAATTCGCCATTTGTTCCATCTATAATCCTCTCCATAACAAGTTTTTTTTGCTCTTTTACACTTTGATTCACTAACATCTGCACACAAATCTTCAAGTACCGCCTCCTGCATCTTCTCTATCCTCCAACCAGGATTATCCTTGATCTCCCTAAAGTATTTCTCTGCGATTACTGTACTAGTAACCAACTTGTTGTTCCTCCTTGGTACACAATGGTGCACATTGTTGTACCTACTTACAGTGAACCATTGCGACCTGTTTGGTACAAGTGAGTCATATATGCTCCACTCACAACCAACCCAACTGCATTTGGCCAAAACTCTTTTTTTCTCATCCTTTGGAAATATTATGTGCTTGAAATTTTTTAATCCATAGTTTACTACTGCTTGTTTGAATTCTCTGCTATCATGGAAAGCCTGTCCAACCTCAAACTCTTGAACTTAAGCGCTATTCTGACATTTCCATCACTGTCACTATCGTAGGATAGTTCATCTTCACTGTCAAAGCAATCACTTCCGTATTCTTGCTCTTCTTGAAGGTTTTCTGGAAAAATAAATTCTTCGGGCACTATGGTTCCTTTCAGCTCTTCCTCTCCAACCATTTTGTTCTTTACTCTCTTCTTCAGCTCTTGTGCCTGCTTTCTGTAACAAACAGCCTCCTCATCTTCGCCACTACTATCATCACTATCTACTTCATGGACATCATCATAGTCACTGTCTGAACTGTCTTCACCGTCTTCTCCCTCATGTGCACTAATCTCTTGTACCTCCTTGCCTTTCCCCTGCATTGTTGCCCTCACAACTTGCAATTTCCTTGCTATTTTTGGCTCAACTTGGTGCTTCTCTTGGTGATGGTCTTGATGCTGCTCATGCTCAACCTGGTGTTGGTCATGGTGCTGCTCTCGGTTCTGATCATGGTGCTGCTCTCGGTGATGCTCAGGGTGCTGCTCTAAGTGCTGCTCATGGTGATGCTCATGGTGCTGCTCTCGGTGCTGCTCATGGTGATGCTCAGGGTGCTGCTCATGGTGACGCTCAGCTGCAAGTTCTTCCTCTTCTTCTTCTGGACTTTCGTACACTGGGTGTATTGCATAGATCTCAACAAAACCATCAGCTTTCCTTGTCACATACCTAGCCATACTCCTTACGGTTATGTTGTCAACAAGACTGCACATGATATTTGAGTTCCGCTCTTTTTCAATAAGTTTCCAACTTAGACTTGTCTCCTCCAAATCTTCATTCTCCAATACCATATGATCAGCCAGGTGTCTCTTCAACACTGCTAGTGTCAGGTTTGGAATGGGCACAGTTGACATGCCACTCCTTCCCCCTTTGTACTTCCAGACCTTGTCAATGAATTCCATCGCCCCACGATAATAGAACCGAACAGACAAAGTCTCCATCCTGCACAAAAATAACAAGATAAACTTTAGCAATGCAACATAAGTGATTTTACAATAATATAACCAGCAGTACAAGTTCTAGTGTTTAAAAAAATTCATTCAGATGCCTACAGTAAGATATGCAGCAGTATAAAATTAATTAACCTAATCACCTATTTGTTTAAGAAAATTTCAGTTAAAGTTGTCGACTTGAACACCTAGCAGACATGATCGTCTAGACTTCTTGGTAAAATTTTGCCGACAAGTTCAAACTGAATTTTGCCTAACACCTAGCAGACATGATCCCCATAACTTTTCTCCTTAACCTAGCTGACAAGTTAAAACTGAATTTTGCAGAGAATTAATAGGGGAACTAACCTGGTTGTCGGCGCTGCAGCAAAATCAGCGGATGATGGCACCGATCACACGTATTGGCCGTTGTCCTGGAGTAACCGTCGCCGCCGCCCTTGCCGAGGAAAGAGGAGTGCGTCGGCTGCAGGTAGATCAGGGCAGAGGAGGTGAGCAGAGGATGCAGGGTCGGGGCAGAGAGGTAACGGAGCAGAGGGTGCGACCTTGACGCCGCCCCCTCGAAGGGAGAGATGAAGGCGACCTCCTCGCCGCCGATCAGGTGCTTCTTTTTTCGAGGGTAACCGACCAGGTGCTAATCATAAAGGAACTAGGTCTCGGTCAATCAGGTTGTGCTCGACCAGGTTACGAGGAGAAAAGTTAGGGGGGTGATTTGACCCTGACGTGGCCTAAACCAGAGTCCACCGTGGCTCAAAACAGCCAATTATCTCTCCTGGGGGTGCTTTGCGTGGTATTGGATACATAGGGGGGTGATTTGCCCCGGTTTATACTTGGGGGGGTCTATCAACCCAAACGTGGAAGATAGGGGGGTTATGTGGACTTCTTTCAAATAATAATGGTTGTTGTGTATATATTTTACTTGAGGATCCCTCCTGAAACTGGCACATCTTTACTTTGTATTGATCGTTACCCCTTGTAGTATGATAAATGTATAAGTAAAGGGGATCAGACAATATTTATGTCGTCAAACTATTCTTATGAAAACTATAAATTATACTATTTTCACCTAACCAACCTATGAAATTCTTATTAATAACTCATTTTTCAGCTACACAGAATTATATTTCGCAGTATTTTTAAAGCGCGGTTTATATTATTGTTGAGGTCACCCCGAAATTGTTAAAAGCTTAGGCAATTTACAGATTAAATTAATCCAAGTATAAATCATTAACATAACGTAAACATACCGATATTTAACCATGTTCCTGCATACTAGATTTATAGTAGATAAATCTACCCAAACTACTAGTATTGCACACATGAAAATAATAAGGACAGGTATAAACGTGTTATATCCTGCGGTCGGCCAATTGGCAGTAGCCGTAGCAGAGGCGGCAGCCGCGGCGGCGGTTGCAGCAGCAGCAGCAGAGGCGGCCTTAGCAGTAGTGGCGGTCTCGGTGGCAGCAGTGGCGGCAGCAGCAGCTCGTTCGGCTTCGGTGGCCATGTTGACGACGAGGACGATGTGGTAGTAGTTGAAGTAGACGTACGGCAGCGAGCAGTCGCGTAGGAGACGCTCCCCAAAAACCTAATTGCCCCCTCTCCCGTATGGGATCTGGAGAGGCGGGGTTTCGGAGGCCTGCTCTCCCGTCGGCCGTGTACGCGGTAGACGGGATGGGATCACCGGCGGCAGCAACAGAGAGTGAAATGACAAGGGATGCAGAGCGTATGAGCTGTGTGTTTTTCTGTGTCCGTCCTGTGCCCTCAATATATAGGCACGGCCGGGTAGGAGAACGGTCACTCACAAATTAAATTGGCGTTTACTACAGCCGTTACCACGTAATCTACCACATGATCAATGCGGCGTTTTTACTGCGCGCGCGGCGCGTCGTGACGAGGCGAGGCGGGCGGCGGAGGAGGAGGAGCGCGCGTGTGGAACACCTCCACAACTCCTCTCTCTTCATAGCAACTCACACTAGTGGGGAGAGAGCTCACCTTATAAACTGATGCAAAACTCTCCCAACTAGCAATATGGGACTAAAGTCCCACCACTTGCTATGGCAGCATGGGGCTTAGGGATTAATAGTAATTGCCTAATGGGCTAAAAACCCATCCAAATTTCAGCAGAAATGAAAGTAATAGGAAGTTAGAAAAAAGAAGTTTCTACTTAATTATTAGAAAAAAATCTGACAGAAGATGCATAGAACAGTAGTAGATTGGATTACGGGGCTTACCGGCACCCGCGTCCTCTTGCGAGTAGGCCAACACACGTATGTGTGACAACCAACCCCTATCTGTTCAGCGTCGACGTAAACTATCCCATAGAAATCAGGATACTTCCATTGACGTACTTCAAAACATACACACATGGTACGTCAACGGCATTGGAACAAGTGATATCACAACAGATCTCTATGACACAAAAGATTGAAATAAGTTGCAAATAGCTCTCATTAGAGCAGAGATAGCAAATACAATCATTCAGAGGACACATGTCCCAACAATACATCATTACATCACAGCGGAAGCATTCAAAATGTCTGAGTACAGACAAGAACCAAATAGGCCTAAGAGGCCGGAAACGAACAGACGGAGCCCATCCACGAAGTCTCGGATCCTGCCCGGGTCCGCTATCTACTCGTCAGCAGTCTCGTCATACTCCACGTAGTAGCCACCATGTAGATCCTCGGAAACGTAGGTCTGCGGAAACCACAGCCCCAAAGGGGTCAGTACATAAACGTACTGGCAAGAAAGACTCATAGTTCACCAAAGTGTAGCCCGTCAACACCAAGCACAGATGCCTTGGGTTCAACGGAAGAAAGGGGATATAAAAGATGCTGCAACTGGCTGCGCTAACCAACTACAGAGATTCTATCACTTCCGGCTAACAGAAAGAAGATAAGATCGAGTATTGTAACCAACTGAAAGATAACTTCAAACAAACCCATCCTGGATCTCGCCCCTTATCCAAAGAAGCAATCCGAGGATAACTCACACAGTTGGATTAAAGATGAATCAGGTTATTGTGTCAATAATTCTATTACTAGGCAAGTTGTTAATCATTGGTTGTGAGATTATGAATCATTAGATTTAAGTTGTCCTGAGTACTTGTTAGCCAGTACTTTCACCAAGTAGTCCATAACCGCGGAAAACACGGCTTCTCGAGAAGATTTATCCCTGCAGGGTTGCACCAATTTGGCCGTACACGTATGAATAACCCGCCAGATGGGATGCCTCCCACCAAGCGGGGCACTCAACACAACTCAACTCTTCTTCGCATCAAGCCCAAAGCACCTTGGGCGCACGGCTAATCGAGCCCAGAAAAAATGGACCCTCATAGCACTCTAAGACCGTGTCCCCCTATATGCCGACTACAAAAGTTCCACCCGGGTACCAAGGGATCGCAAGATCATGCATGCAGCAAATGGAAAACCCGAACTAAATGAGGCGATTTGGACGAGATGCGAATCGAGTCAAATTGAGGGGGGCGCCCATACTCGCTTCCCACATGCGGGTAGTGCGCTCATCATGGATCAGTAGACAAGACCCTTTTCCTATTAGGGTCGACACTAGCAGGCCTCAAAACCACAAAGGGCCTCCTACCGGTGCCTTATCATCAAATTATTATTTAACAATAACATTAGCATGATTGATTGATTAAACATCGAGCCCCCAGAACATAATAGAAATAGTATCAGAAAGTAACGGGGAACAGACTCGAGCAAAACAACCCTAAGCATGCTAGTAAGACACGGGCAACAAGCAATGGTTATAGGTGTGGAGGTGAGGCAATATCAGGGTTCAGGGTATCATGTGATAGGATCGAACAGAAGCAACTATTCATAGGGCTAGCAGAATAGACAACGGAAAGTATCGGTAACCAAGGTTGAAAGGAACACAGTGGTTCATGTGAGTGAATACTTGCCTGCAAACTCAGTAGCCTGGTACTGAGCTAAGTCCTTAGAAGGGGTGTCGTAAGTATCGTCGGTCTCAACGTCGTCGTGTATCCGAGAAGAAGCAAACAAACAATGCAGAGAGATAAACAATCAATAACATGGCATAGTGCACAAACATGGGATGATGCATGATGGTTTAATTGGTGCATCAAAATAAACTAGTTGACAAGATAACACAATTAAATGGACCCACATGCAATTTGGATTGCATATGGAAAGCCCATGAATTATGGTTGAATTGATTGTTTTACAACTAATCAATAGGTGAAAGTGGATTAGCATGATGCATGGATGAGGAAAACAGCAAAATAACAACAATAGAATCAAATAGAAATAAGGTTTTACCAAGTTTGGAAATTCATTTATTAAGTTTTGGAATTTTGGTTACTTAAAGGTGTCACACAAGCATTTGTTTTTCATCAAGTTTAATTGTTCAAAAACAGATAACAAAGTTCATACTTGAAAAGAACACAAGATTTTAGTTGGAATACATATTTCACTTGTTGAAAAAGGATTTCAAATAAATTTTTTATGAATTAAACAAGTTTAAGCAAGAATTAAATGAATTTAATTCAAACATGAACTTATTTGAATTTTTAATTGTCCAAATCATTAAACCAAATTTCATATTTCAAAATTTTTACTTTTATGGTTTGAAAACATATTTTGCATGTTCAAAATAATTTAATTTGAGCAAGTTATGAATTTAGCAAATTTAAATGATTTAAACAGGGTTTAAATTATTTAAGCAATTTTAATTATTCAAACCATGAAACAAAATTTATATTTGAAAAGGTGGTTTAATTTTGCATGGAAAACATATTTCATTTGTGGAAATTGGATTTAAAATGAGCAAGTTATTATTTTGGCAATTTTAAATGCATTAAACAAGAAACAGTTGTTTTCAGCAATTTAAATTATTCAAAACAGAAAACAAAATTTATATTTGGAAAGTACATGAAAAGTTGATTGGAAAACATATTTAGTTTTTGGAATTTGGAATTTTTATGAACAAGTTATGATTTTTGCAAGTTTAAGTGAATTTAACAAGTTTTTAAATATTGCACCAATTTAAAATATTCAAAACAGTAAACAAATTTTATATTTGGATAGAACATTTAATTTGGTATTGAAAACATATTAAAAATGTTGGATTTGGAGTTAAAATGATTTTCTTATGCAATTTACAAGATCTAGTGTAATTCTGCCATTTTTAATAACTAGGGACTAGAAATATATTTTACAGGGACTTAGAAAATAAGTGGCAAGGACCCAGCTGTGATTCTGAGATGTTTCTGTGACCAAACAATTGGAAATAAAAATGTTGGTTTTATTGAGGGAGGGGGGATTCGAACCCCCCACCTCCTGCTATGAGATTGGGGACAGAACCAGTGGGGTGGATGCGCTGCTTGTGATAGGGAGGGGGTTTTGGGGGGTAAGAGGTGTGGCTGCGGCTGTTTCTGAATTTTTAACTGAACCTGCGAACAGGCACTGCATCTATTCAGATCGAGCGGGAGGTTGGCCGCCGGTGGACAGCGACCACTGCTGCGGCTCTCCGGTGGGGCGTCGTGGGTGCGTGGTGGTGGAGGGGAGTGCGGAAAGGGAGGAGGAGGGAGGCGAGAAGAAGGGAACCGAGGCGGTCGAGGAGCTCACCTGGGTGCGGACAGCAGGAGGAGGTCGGGGCAGTAGCAGGTGCAGCGGTGGCGGCTTGGAGCGGACGGCGGCGGCGCCGTGCTGCATCCCAGCCCAAGCCGAGGGGGGGAGAGGGAGCCCGCGGTGAGGGCTTTCCATTCCCGCCCTCACCGCGGCCGGAGGGAGACCGCAGCTCCGGTGATCGCCGGTGGAAAAGGAGGGGGCTTCGGGTGGTTCAGTACAGGGAGGTTGCAGAGAGGGAAGAGCAGAGGGGAGGAAGAGGAAGAAGGTGGCGGGGGAGAGGGAGAAGGAGGAGAAGGGGGAAACCCTAGGGCAAGGGTTAGGTCTTATAGAGGGGATCGATGGAGCTGATCACCGTTGCTGCATCTCTCTGTAGCACGTGGACAAGCCGGATGCGATCCGTACCGAGGAGGAAGAAGACACTGCGAAGGGGTATGGGCCAAGGGGGAAGTGGGCTTGGGCACTAGGTGGGCTGGGAAAAGGAAAAAGGGATGGGGCTGGCCTCTCTCTTCTCTTGTTAGTTTTATTAATTGATTTGTTATTTTTTTTTGCTGATTTGAAAAGGAAGAAAAGGAGGGTTTTGGAGTTGGGAAAATTTGGAATAAAATTGTGTGGGTTAATTAGATCAACAACAACCACTTGGCAACTTTGATTTTCAAAATTTTCAAAAGAACTTGTGGTTTGCAAATTAATTCAAATTTGAATCATCTTTATATTAAGTGGTTATTGAAAACAATAATTTAATTAGGGTGGACATATTTTTAATTGGAAGCAAAGGTTAGGAGTGTTGTGTAAATTTTATAATTTCAAATTGGGCACTGCTTGTGGTTTGGTTTGAATTTGTTGAATGCAATTTGGAATTAAGTGTTTGATTAAAAGCCCTCATTTTAATAGTTGATCATTATGGAAAATAATTGGAAACAAGTGATTGATTTGTTTTTGCAATTTTCATAACTTTCAAAAGGGTTGTTGTTTTGGAAATTAATTGAATTTGAAAAGGGTTTGATATTAAATGAATTTTTGATAGAACAAAACAACAGTTTGGAATCACACTTTTTAATGGAAACAATTGATTGTTTTGATTTGAAATATGATTTTGGAAATTGTAACATCACAAGGATGAAACAAAAGGTTTGAATTTTTGTTTGAAATTCAAATAGAAAACAAAGGAAAACAGTTGGAAAACAAATGAAAACAGAGGAAAACAAATGGAAAACAAACAAAACAAATGCAATCAACATGATGCCATGATGCAAAACATAAAATAACAGAGAGCAAACATTCCAATGGCTATTTTTTCATACTTGGGATGTTACAAAACGCCCCCCCTTGAAGGAATCGCGCCCCGAGATTCCTACTGAGAAAAGAAAAGGTCTGGAAACTTCTTGGGAAGATCCTCTTGAGCTGTGTCACGTGAAACACATCGTGCACCTTGGATAGTTTTTCTGGAAGTTCAAAACGATAGGCAACCCTGGCAACTTTTCTGGAAGGATGTCAGGGACTTTGGAAACCACCGGAACATTTTCAAGTAAAGGGAGAGGTTTTTTATTGAGGGTGTATAGCTGGATAGAATTTGATTAATTTATAGAATAGATTATCTGGAATGTGTTGATTTAGGAATGCTTCCTCGAAACACCCCCATGTGATAGGAATGCCAGCTCTCAAGCCTGGTAGTTTTCGAAACAACAACAACCTTTCTGGCCAGATAGACTTGATATTTGGGAAGTTTTGATTAGACGCTGGTAGAAGAACTGAAATGGAAAACAACAACAAGATTTCAACGGACGAAAAGGATGTTGAGAAGAACAGGATAATGAAGCAACACCGGAAAAAACGAGACCAAAACACTCCCGAGGTACTACGGAAAAACCCATCCGGGCTTCTAAAGGATCAATATCTACTGCTTAAGGAATAGAGGATCTGCTTCCGGGGCTTACACGCCTCCGTTCTCAATCGTGAGTAGGCAACATGATAAATCATGTCACAACCACCTCCATTCCTATGGTCTAGTAGATATAACTATCCTAGAGAAACAAGGATTCGTGAAATCCTAACTTGAAAGTTTTAGATGAGAAGGGAAAACAACGTTGCACTTCCTTACCAGAAAAGGGAGGGTGGGTGGGGAAAGAAGAAAAAAGAACAGAATTCTACTCTCACGTTTCATTTTTCCTATATAGCTACAAAATAGTTTCTAGACTCAACTGCGACCAGTAAAAGGGATCCTACAGGCAGACAGGCTCTGATACCATTTGTCGCACCCGGACTTCTAAAGGATACTCGCCGTTCCGTTGAACAGTAGTAGATTGGATTACGGGGTTACCGGCACCCGCGTCCTCTTACGAGTAGGCCAACACGTATGTGTGACAACCAACCCCTATCTGTTCAGCGTCGACGTAAACTATCCCATAGAAATCAGGATACTTCCATTGACGTACTTCAAAACATACACATGGTTCGTCAACGGCATTGGAACAAGTGATATCACAACAGATCTCTATGACACAAAAGATTGAAATAAGTTGCAAATAGCTCTCATTAGAGCAGAGATAGCAAATACAATCATTCAGAGGACACATGTCCCAACAATACATCATTACATCACAGCGGAAGCATTCAAAATGTCTGAGTACAGACAAGAACCAAATAGGCCTAAGAGGCCGGAAACGAACAGACGGAGCCCATCCACGAAGTCTCGGATCCTGCCCGGGTCCGCTATCTACTCGTCAGCAGTCTCGTCATACTCCACGTAGTAGCCACCATGTAGATCCTCGGAAACGTAGGTCTGCGGAAACCACAGCCCCAAAGGGGTCAGTACATAAACGTACTGGCAAGAAAGACTCATAGTTCACCAAGTGTAGCCCGTCAACACCAAGCACAGATGCCTTGGGTTCAACGGAAGAAAGGGGATATAAAAGATGTTGCAACTGGCTGCGCTAACCAACTACAGAGATTCTATCACTTCCGGCTAACAGAAAGAAGATAAGATCGAGTATTGTAACCAACTGAAAGATAACTTCAAACAAACCCATCCTGGATCTCGCCCCTTATCCAAAGAAGCAATCCGAGGATAACTCACACAGTTGGATTAAAGATGAATCAGGTTATTGTGTCAATAATTCTATTACTAGGCAAGTTGTTAATCATTGGTTGTGAGATTATGAATCATTAGATTTAAGTTGTCCTGAGTACTTGTTAGCCAGTACTTTCACCAAGTAGTCCATAACCGCGGAAAACATGGCTTCTCGAGAAGATTTATCCCTGCAGGGTTGCACCAATTTGGCCGTACACGTATGAATAACCCGCCAGATGGGATGCCTCCCACCAAGCGGGGCACTCAACACAACTCAAACTCTTCTTCGCATCAAGCCCAAAGCACCTTGGGCGCACGGCTAATCGAGCCCAGAAGAAAATGGACCCTCATAGCACTCTAAGACCGTGTCCCCCTATATGCCGACTACAAAAGTTCCACCCGGGTACCAAGGGCTCGCAAGATCATGCATGCAGCAAATGGAAAACCCGAACTAAATGAGGCGATTTGGAGAGATGCGAATCGAGTCAAATTGAGGGGGGCGCCCATACTCGCTTCCCACATGGGGGCGCTCATCATGGATCAGTAGACAAGACCCTTTTCCTATTAGGGTCGACACTAGCAGGCCTCAAAACCACAAAGGGCCTCCTACCGGTGCCTTATCATCAAATTATTATTTAACAATAACATTAGCATGATTGATTGATTAAACATCGAGCCCCAGAACATAATAGAAATAGTATCAGAAAGTAACGGGGAACAGACTCGAGCAAAACAACCCTAAGCATGCTAGTAAGACACGGGCAACAAGCAATGGTTATAGGTGTGGAGGTGAGGCAATATCAGGGTTCAGGGTATCATGTGATAGGATCGAACAGAAGCAACTATTCATAGGGCTAGCAGAATAGACAACGGAAAGTATCGGTAACCAAGGTTGAAAGGAACACAGTGGTTCATGTGAGTGAATACTTGCCTGCAAACTCAGTAGCCTGGTACTGAGCTAAGTCCTTAGAAGGGGTGTCGTAAGTATCGTCGGTCTCAACGTCGTCGTGTATCCGAGAAGAAGCAAACAAACAATGCAGAGAGATAAACAATCAATAACATGGCATAGTGCACAAACATGGGATGATGCATGATGGTTTAATTGGTGCATCAAAATAAACTAGTTGACAAGATAACACAATTAAATGGACCCACATGCAATTTGGATTGCATATGGAAAGCCCATGAATTATGGTTGAATTAATTATTTTTACAACTAATCAATAGGTGAAAGTGGATTAGCATGATGCATGGATGAGGAAAACAGCAAAATAACAACAATAGAATCAAATAGAAATAAGGTTTACCAAGTTTGGAAATTCATTTATTAAGTTTTGGAATTTTGGTTACTTAAAGGTGTCACACAAGCATTTGTTGTTTTCATCAAGTTTAATTGTTCAAAACAGATAACAAAGTTCATACTTGAAAAGAACACAAGATTTTAGTTGGAATACATATTTCACTTGTTGAAAAAGGATTTCAAATAAATTATTTATGAATTAAACAAGTTTAAGCAAGAATTAAATGAATTTAATTCAAACATGAACTTATTTGAATTTTTAATTGTCCAAATCATTAAACCAAATTCATATTTCAAAAGTTTATACTTTTATGGTTTGAAAACATATTTTGCATGTTCAAAAATAATTTAATTTGAGCAAGTTATGAATTTAGCAAATTTAAATGATTTAAACAGGGTTTAAATTATTTAAGCAATTTTAATTATTCAAACCATGAAACAAAATTTATATTTGAAAAGGTGGTTTAATTTTGCATGGAAAACATATTTCATTTGTGGAAATTGGATTTAAAATGAGCAAGTTATTATTTTGGCAATTTTAAATGCATTAAACAAGAAACAGTTGTTTTCAGCAATTTAAATTATTCAAAACAGAAAAAAAAATTATATTTGGAAAGTACATGAAAATTTGATTGGAAAACATATTTAGTTTTTGGAATTTGGAATTTTTTTAAACAAGTTATGATTTTTGCAAGTCTAAGTGAATTTAACAAGTTTTTAAATATTGCACCAATTTAAAATATTCAAAACAGTAAACAAATTTTATATTTGGATAGAACATTTAATTTGGTATTGAAAACATATTAAAAATGTTGGATTTGGAGTTAAAATGATTTTCTTATGCAATTTACAAGATCTAGTGTAATTCTGCCATTTTTAATAACTAGGGACTAGAAATATATTTTACAGGGACTTAGAAAATAAGTGGCAAGGACCCAGATGTGATTCTGAGATGTTTCTGTGACCAAACAATTGGAAATAAAAATGTTGGTTTTATTGAGGGAGGGGGGATTCGAACCCCCCACCTCCTGCTATGAGATTGGGGACAGAACCAGTGGGGTGGATGCGCTGCTTGTGATAGGGAGGGGGTTTTGGGGGGTAAGAGGTGTGGCTGCGGCTGTTTCTGAATTTTTAACTGAACCTGCGAACAGGCACTGCATCTATTCAGATCGAGCGGGAGGTTGGCCGTCGGTGGACAACGACCACTGCTGCGGCTCTCCGGTGGGGCGCCGTGGGTGCGTGGTGGTGGAGGGGAGTGCGGCCAAGGGAGGAGGAGGGAGGCGAGAGGAAGGGAATCGAGGCGATCGAGGAGCTCACCTGGGTGCGGACAGCAGGAGGAGGTCGGGGCAATAGCAGGTGCAGCGGTGGCGGCTTGGAGCGGACGGCGGCGGCGCCGTGCTGCATCCCAGCCCAAGCCGAGGGGGGAGAGGGAGCCCGCGGTGAGGGCTTTCCATTCCCGCCCTCACCGCGGCCGGAGGGAGACCGCAGCTCCGGTGATCGCCGGTGGAAAAGGAGGGGGCTTCGGGTGGTTCAGTACAGGGAGGTTGCAGAGGGAAGAGCAGAGGGGAGGAAGAGGAAGAAGGTGGCGGGGGGAGGGAGGGAAGGAGGAGAAGGGGGAACCCTAGGGCAAGGGTTAGGTCTTATAGAGGGGATCGATGGAGCTGATCACGGTTGCTGCATCTCTCTGTAGCACGTGGACAAGCCGGATGCGATCCGTACCGAGGAGGAAGAAGACACTGCGAAGGGGTATGGGCCAAGGGGGAAGTGGGCTTGGGCACTAGGTGGGCTGGGAAAAGGAAAAAGGGATGGGGCTGGCCTCTCTCTTCTCTTGTTAGTTTTATTAATTGATTTGTTATTTTTTTTTTGCTGATTTGAAAAGGAAGAAAAGGAGGGTTTTGGAGTTGGGAAAATTTGGAATAAAATTGTGTGGGTTAATTAGATCAACAACAACCACTTGGCAACTTTGATTTTCAAAATTTTCAAAAGAACTTGTGGTTTGCAAATTAATTCAAATTTGAATCATCTTTATATTAAGTGGTTATTGAAAACAATAATTTAATTAGGGTGGACATATATTTTTAATTGGAAGCAAAAGGTTAGGAGTGTTGTGTAAATTTTATAATTTCAAATTGGGCACTGCTTGTGGTTTGGTTTGAATTTGTTGAATGCAATTTCGAATTAAGTGTTTGATTAAAAGCCCTCATTTTAATAGTTGATCATTATGGAAAATAATTGGAAACAAATGATTGATTTGTTTTTGCAATTTTCATAACTTTCAAAAGGGTTGTTGTTTTGGAAATTAATTGAATTTGAAAAGGGTTTGATATTAAATGAATTTTTGATAGAAACAAAACAACAGTTTGGAATCACACTTTAATGGAAACAATTGATTGTTTTGATTTGAAATATGATTTTGGAAATTGTAACATCACAAGGATGAAACAAAAGGTTTGAATTTTTGTTTGAAATTCAAATAGAAAACAAAGGAAAACAAAGGAAAACAGTTGGAAAACAAATGAAAACAGAGGAAAACAAATGGAAAACAAACAAAACAAATGCAATCAACATGATGCCATGATGCAAAACATAAAATAACAGAGAGCAAACATTCTAATGGCTATTTTTTCATACTTGGGATGTTACAAAACGCCCCCCTTGAAGGAATCGCGCCCCGAGATTCCTACTGAGAAAAGAAAAGGTCTGGAAACTTCTTGGGAAGATCCTCTTGAGCTGTGTCACGTGAAACACATCGTGCACCTTGGATAGTTTTTCTGGAAGTTCAAAACGATAGGCAACCCTGGCAACTTTTCTGGAAGGATGTCAGGGACTTTGGAAACCACCGGAACATTTTCAAGTAAAGGGAGAGGTTTTTTATTGAGGGTGTATAGCTGGATAGAATTTGATTAATTTATAGAATAGATTATATGGAATGTGTTGATTTAGGAATGCTTCCTCGAAACACCCCATGTGATAGGAATGCCAGCTCTCAAGCCTGGTAGTTTTCGAAACAACAACAACCTTCTGGCCAGATAGACTTGATATTTGGAAGTTTTGATTAGACGCCGTTAGAAGAACTGAATGGAAAACAACAACAAGATTTCAACGGACGAAAAGGATGTTGAGAAGAACAGGATAATGAAGCAACACCGGAAAAACGAGACCAAAACACTCCTGAGGTACTACGGAAAAACCCATCGGGCTTCTAAAGGATCAATATCTACTGCTTAAGGAATAGAGGATCTGCTTCCGGGGCTTACACGCCTCCGTTCTCAATCGTGAGTAGGCAACATGATAAATCATGTCACAACCACCTCCATTCCTATGGTCTAGTAGATATAACTATCCTAGAGAAACCAGGATTCGTGAAATCCTAACTTGAAAGTTTTAGATGAGAAGGGAAAACAACGTTGCACTTCCTTACCAGAAAAGGGAGGGTGGGTGGGGAAAGAAGAAAAAAGAACAGAATTCCTACTCTCACGTTTCATTTTTCCTATATAGCTACAAAATAGTTTCTAGACTCAACTGCGACCAGTAAAAAGGGATCCTACAAGCAGACAGGCTCTGATACCATTTGTCACACCCGGACTTCTAAAGGATACTCGCCGTTCCGTTGAACAGTAGTAGATTGGATTACGGGGCTTACCGGCACCCGCGTCCTCTTACGAGTAGGCCAACACACGTATGTGTGACAACCAACCCCTATCTGTTCAGCGTCGACGTAAACTA
>JAPCYS010004068.1:0-43245 GCA_028641055.1 Alopecurus myosuroides
ACGGAACGTCCCCGGTTCCATTGGTAAATCAAAGAAAGCTAACATTAGCATGTCTTTTACAACCAGCAACTCATAAACTATGAGATTTACCCAAACAAGAGAACCTTTAAAACTAAAATAAGGATGCACAACCGCACCCAAAAATAGACAAAATTAGATGAACCCAAACCACACACCCTACTAAGAAAAATTAGATTCGAGACGAACGAAGGATCCAACGTCGAAGTAGGACTGTAGGAGTGACCCAGGTCCCTTGGAGAGCACTCTGCTTGGCCACATGAGAAGTGGAACGGTCTTCAAGAATCATGTCATCGAAGAACCTGGGCAGGCTTCATGAGAATTTGGCGTCAATCATCAGTGTTCAACCATTCTCTCTCGAGTCTCAAAGGGCTGCCCAGGATGTGCAAAATCCTAGATCATAAGCGATCCACTTCTCCAAGCATGTGGTCCTTGAAATTAGTTTTCATCTTTTTGGTGAGTTCAGAATCCTTCTCTAGATCTAAAGGATGGCAAGCCAAGTTTAACCATTAAAAGTTAGGTCATTTCTGGGTTTTCAGAGACTCCACAAAGATGAAAAAAAACCGAATTAGAACTGCATGCTTAGCACCCAAAACTTGGCAGAGAAATAATCATTCCCAATGATACAATAAAGAAATCCAAAATAACATAACAATTTTGTCTGCTACAATTCATGAAAAAAAATAAGTGATGGAATGATTCATGTCAGCACAAAAAAGATACAACCTTCAAGTTCGTTTACAAGTCTTTCTTAGATTGTCCCTGATCATTAGTTTATTTTGGGCAAAGAGCCGGATAAACATATGCATGCTAAGAGGATATGCAGATTCCAAGGGTAGGGATGAAAAGGGGTTGAACTCCACCAAAATTTACAATTGCATTAAGTGATGAGTTGTAGATTCCTTTTGTTCTTATACAATCATATCGTTAGAGAGATACTACTGAACATCCCAAAAGTCGGTCTCAACTGGCTACCATTCCCAGATGTGATTGATAGTTTTGCTTTGCTCATTGCATAAAATGTAAATATCAAAAACTTGCATCGATAATGGGAAGGCCTACGTCGGGTTTTCGCAATGGTCTCACACCCCCAGGGTGTGGCTAGTGTACCCTCACCGTCCAGCCCCTGATTCGGTGGTGCATGCGGTGGGACGGCGGGCAGCGCGTCCTGCTCTCTTGTCCGCAGTCCGAGCTCACCTCTTGTCTGCGGTGAGGCCAAATGTGACTCTGTGTGGCTTGTGTCCGGGATGCTATGGGGTCGATGGAAGGGCCGGGCGAAATCCCTGCGTGAAGCTGATGACGGTGACACCTATGGGCGGCGTCACCTCCTTGGAGGCGTTGTTGTGGTGTCGTTCCTACTTCCCCGCCTCGACCACTAGGGGAAACCCTTGACTCGGTCGTCCGATCCGGCGGTAGCGGCATGGTTATGTCGTTCCCTCCTTGGAGGCATCGTTTAGGTGGTTCGGGGAGTGCTCGGTGTGCCATTTGGAGTTAATGTTGGCCACTGCTCAAAGCATGGGCTTCCTGAGCGCTATGTACACCGTCGGTCGACATTTATCGGTTGACGCCTGATACGTCCATTTTGCGTCACTATTGTATATTGTAATTTTCTGATATTTATCGATATATTTCATATTATGATGCATTACTTATGTTATTTCATCTTATTTTGCATGTATCATAATTTTTGGAGAATAAACACCGGGACCAGAAATCTTATGGAAAAAGTACCGCCAAGATACCTTATTTCAGAAGATCAGAAGAAGAAGAAGGGGGGCATCGGGGAAGTCTTAGAAGTCCAGAAGAGAAAGCTATCCACGAGGAGACCGGGAGGGGGAACACAGGGGGACCACACCATGCCTGGGCGCCCCCCTTGGTCGCGCCTGGGGGTGGTGTGGCTACCCTGGCCCACCTCTGGTCGTCTCTTTTCGCGTACTTGACCCCCCGGGAACCCTAAGCCTCGTAGAACCATCGAGGAAATATTCAGCCGGCTCCTCGGGGCGGAAAACAACAGAGAGAGAAAAGCTCTCCGGCAGGGAGAAATCTGTTGGGGAAATTCTTCCCGAAGAGGGAAAATCATCGTCACTGTCATCGCTGTGGGCATCATCAAGATCATCATCGTCATCATCATCATCACCAGCACCATCACCCTCACCATTCATCTTCATCCCGCTGTAACAATTAGGGTTCTATATCGTTGTTTTCCACTAGATCTCTGTCCCAGTGTGGATTACTTGTTAGTAGTTGATGCTTGTGAGATTTATCGGTGTTCACACTTTATGACCAGATTGTTATTCATCGTTATATCACCTCTGATTATGATCCATATGATGTCTTGTGAGTAGTTCATTTAGTTCTTCAGGACATGAGAGAAGTCAAGATGTTAGTAGCGGAATTATGTTGAAGTAATATCTAGTGGTTTGATATTTAAGTTGTGGTGTTATTCTTCTAGTGGTGTCATGTGAACGTCGACTACATGACACTTCACCTTTATGGGCCTAGGAGGATGCATTGTGTATTTGGCTACTAATCGTGGGGTTGCCGGAGAGACAGAAACCTAAACCCCCGTTAGGAAACCGATGCACGAGGGAGTGTAGGATCCCAGAGTTTCAGGGTGTGGTTAGATTTATCTTAATTACTTTCTTGTATTTGCGGATGCTTGAAAGGGGTTTAATCACAAGTATTTATTAGTCCTAGTTGGACGGTGCATTAGTATAGGTTCACTCACACAACACCTATTAAAACAATAAATATTAATCAAATGTATGAAACGAAAGCGCTTGACGAAATCCCCATATGTCCTCGAGAACGTTTGGTAATCATAAGTAGAACAACCGGCTTGTCCTTTTCTGTCAAAAGTATTGGGCCACTCTGTGCAATTATATTTACTATCTTTTATTTACTTTATTTATCTCATATATCAAAAACCACCAAAAACCTGTTTGCTAGTGTTTACAGTGAATCCTCTATCCAACCTGCTTGTCAACACCTTCTCCTCCTCGTTGGGTTCGATGCTCTTATTTATCATAAGTACTACGATACACCCTCTATACTTGTGGGTCATCGAGACTATTTTCTGGCGCCGTTGCCGGGGAGTGAAGCTATTTGTAAGTGGAATTGGTAAGAGAAACTTTTACTGTGAGTGTTGTTTTTATTTCTGTCTGTTGTTTTATTTTATTATGGAGAATCATTTTGGTTCTCTGTTTAGGAGTACTACCACTGTTACTGGTAGGGTAGTAGATGACCCCGTTATCTGCTGAATTGGATCCTTTTAAAATACATATGAAGATTGTTGGAGGTGTTATGGATAACTGCTATTATGGAGATGGAACTGTCCATCCCGGTGATCATTTGCTCTTTATACATGAATTATGCCAGTTATTCAGGTGTGCAGGTATAACAATGAATCAAGTTAAAAGGAAATTATTCTCTTTATCGTTGAAAGGCAGAGCTGCTGAATGGTTTAAAATGCTGAAGAATGGTGAATCTATTGGATAGGAGGAAATTGTACCTCTCTTTTATTCTAAATTCTATCCTTCCAATGAGATTCACAAAGACCGGAATCAAATCTATAAATTATGGCCTCGTGATGGAGAGAGTATTGCCCAAGCTTGGGGGAGAATGAATTTATTAATGCTTAAATGTCACGTTCATTTGCTCCCGAGTAATATTGTTATCAAATTTTTATGCAAGGCTTTCTCTTCATGATAAGGATTTATTGGATGGTTCTTGTTATGGATCATTCACCCGTATGAAGGAAGAAGCTAAATGGGATCTTCTTGACCGTATTCAAGAAAACACTGAAGGATGGGATAATGACAAAGGTAGAAAGTCAGGTATAAATTATGATTATGAATGCATTAAAGCTTTTATGGTAACTGATGATTTCTAAAATGTTAGTGTTGTTTGTGGTCTTGATTCTCAAATCTTTGCAAATTTTCTTAAATCCTTTCTCTCCTATCTTGATATTCCCAAAAAGGAGTTGAGAAAGTATCATGCACCTTATAAAGATATTGTTCCTGCTAGAAATATAGAAGTACATGTTGTTAATCGTGCTGTGACTGAGCCTTATATCGAGAAAATGCCTTTCCCTGCTAAGGTAAAAGAACACTCTATTGGAGCTAGTGTTGTTGACAAGAGTATAAAGAAATTTATTGAACCTGATGAACAAATAATTGTTGAACCTACAGTAGCGATAGTAAAAGACCATGTCTATGGAATTGTAGAGGATGAACATATTATCTTCTGTGAGGATGCTTCTAATATTGTTTCACATCCAAATAGACCTAAGAAAACTAGTGTTCTTGTGCTTTCTAATAGAGAAATTGTTTTTCCGATTGATATTTTTAGAGATGTGGAAGTTTTATGTGATAAAACTAAATATCCTACTGATTTTGTAGTGTTGGGTAAAGCTGCTAGTAAAACTTGTCATATCATCTTTGGTAGACCTTTCTTGAACACTTGTGGTGCTGTAATAGATTATAAGAAGGAGAAAATATTGACTAAATTTGATGGGAAATCTTATGAGTTTAATTTCTCCAAATTTGCTAGAGCTCCTTATGAATCTGAATGGCCTAATGAAAATTTTAGAGTTGAAAAGCTTGCATCTATTGCTCTTTCTCCTAACAATGCTTTGCAGCAATATATGGAGGACCATGAAAGTGAGGTCTTTATGGAAGAGATAAATGAGATTGACGATATTCTTCTTCGTCAACCAGTGATACCGAAACATAATTTGCATGTGGAAGACTTGGATACCACATTACCACCCAAGGAGGATCTTGTTTTTTATTTAAAAAAATTGCCTGATGATCTTAAATATGCTTATATTGATGATAAGAAAATATATCATGTTATTATTAGTTCTAAACTTTCAGGTGAGGAAGAGGAAAGGTTATTAGGAATATTGAAGAAACACCGTGGAGCTACTGGATATACTCTTGATGATTTGAAAGGGATTTCTTCCACTATATGTCAGCATGTTATTAATATTGAACCTGATGCTTAGCCAGTAGTTGAACATCAACGTTGTTTAATTCCTAAGATGAAGGAAGTGGTAAGAAATAAGGTATTAAAACTCTTTGATGTCGCTATTATTTTTCCTGTTGCTAATAGTAGATGGGTAAGCCCTGTGCATTGTGTCCCTAAGAAGGGAGGAATGACTGTTGTTCCTAATGAAAATAATGAGCTTATTCCTCAAGTAGTTGATTATAGAATGGAGAGAATTCCTCATTTGACACTCTCTTAAAATCATGTTCCTTATTTGACACTGAAGAAAATTTTCTTTCCTATATAACCTCTAGACTTAACTTTTTTCCCTATATGACACTCTAGTGCATTTTGCCCACATAAGAAGACATTTTTTACCCCTATGTATAATGTGACCAGAAACATGTACGAGAAAGTTGCGGTCCCTCGGCGATCGGCTGGTCGCACATTATTGCTGGCTTGCCGCGTTGCGTCTGTCCGAAGCCCAGACCACTCGTCGTCGGCAACCATGATCGACATGTCGCAGATTGATGGCTCATTTGCGTGGCCGCGGTTATTTGCTACGGCTGCGTCTACACTGCATGCGAGTTAAAACGTGGAAAAGGTAGAACATCTGTGGCAGTGTGGCTTTGTGCCAGTTGCGAGTCTGCGGGGCTGATCGCTGGACACTTTTCTTTTTCTGCGAGCGATCGCTGGGTAGTTCTATGTCTTTGACATGGCCTGGTACGGGCTATTAGGCCACTAACAAACACATTTTTTTACGTGAAGTTTGGTATTCGTATGCATACAGAACCACGTTATTGCACTGACCCACATCAATGCATTGCTAACAGATGGATCTTCACTAGTTTGCATATATGTACATAGAGACATCTAGTATCAATAAAACATATTAGCTAGTATGTCAATTAGGCTTTTGGGAGCGGCTATTATTTCTTACATTTTTTGGTCACGTTATGCACATGGGAAAAAAAAGGTCTTTTCACGTGTATAAATGCACTAGAGTGTCATATAGGGAAAAAAATTAAGACTAGAGGTCATATAAGGAAGAAACAATTATCCAGTGTCAAATAAGGAATATGATATTAAGGGAGTGTCAAATAAGGAATTCTCTCTATAGAATGTGCATTGATTTTAGGAAAGTTAACAAGATTACTAAGAAAAATCATTATCATTGCCTTTTATTGATCAAATGCTAGAGAGGTTGTCTAAGATAACTCATTTTTGCTTTCTTTATGGTTATTCCAGGTTTTCTCAAATTACTGTTAGGGCAACTGATCAAGAGAAAACGACTTTATTTGTCCTTATGGTACTTATGCTTATAAACGTATGCCTTTTGGTTTGTGCAATGCTCCTGCTACGTTTCAAAAATGCATGTCTGGTATTTTTCATAGTTTTTGTGAGGAAATTATGGAAGTATTCATGGACAATTTCTCCGTCTATGGACTTCTTTTGATAACTGCTTGCACAATCTTGATAAAGTTTTGCAGAGATGTGAGAAAACTAATCTTGTTCTTAATTGGAAAAAATGCCACTTTATGGTGAATGAAGGAATTGTTCTTGGGCATAAAATTTCTGAAAGAGGTATTGAAGTTGATAGAGCTAAAGTGGAAGCAATAGAGAAAATGCCCTGTCCCCGAGATGTTAAAGGTATTCGTAGTGTTCTTGTTCATGCTGGTTTTTATAGGTGGTTTATTTAAAATTTCTCTAAAATATCAAAGGCTCTTACTAATCTTCTTCAAAAAACGTACCTTTTGTTTTTGATGATGATTGTAAGGAAGCTTTTGAAACTTTAAAGAAGAATTTAACTACTGCTCCTGTTGTTCAACCACCTGATTGGAATTTACCTTTTGAAATTATGTGTGATGCTAGTGATTTTGTTGTAGGTGTTGTTCTTGGACAACGAGTAGATAAGAAATTGAATGTTATTCATTATGCTAGTAAGACTCTTGATACTGCTCAAAAGAATTATGCTACCACTGAAAAAGAGTTCTTAGTTGTAGTTTTTTCTTGTGATAAGTTTAGACCTTATATTGTTGATGCGAAAGTCACTATTCATACTGATCATGCTACTATTCGATACCTTATGGAAAAGAAAAATGCTAAACCTAGGCTTATTAGATGGGTGTTGCTTTTACAAGAGTTTAATTTGCATATTGTGGATAGGAAGGATGTTGAAAATCCTATCTCTACTATATAGTACGGCCTAACGACCGTACCTACGTCGGGCGTTTTATACTTTAGTCCCTCAAAAATCAGTAAATCAACCCGCACTCTAAAAGTTGCCACTTTTACTCTGTAGCCCCTTAATTCTATCCAGCTGACGAACGCGCGGGAGGCTGCCGAGCTTGGCGGCGGATGTGCTGCGAGGTGGGCGCCGGCGGCTGCAGTTGGAGAGGAGCCGCGCGTGGTCGCAGAGGAGCTGGCCGACGGGGTGGGAAGTTTAGCTTCGGGGACGTCCTCTAGGAGGCGAGGCCCATGGCGGACATCGATGAGATCCAGTTTTCAGACCTCCTCCTCCTCACAGAAGCAATATTACCATCAGGACATGATGATGGTCGTCGCTGCCTCCTGGCCATGCTGTGGGCCGAGTCACTCAGGCAGCGCCGGTCTGCTGGCCATTGCAGATGTACTAGGCGTGGCCTCCTATTCCGGCATCCGCCGTCGAGCTCGCCTGGTCCTCCGTTCGTCACATCACACGCATCGCGCAAGTTGAATGGCCAACCCGTGTTTGCCTAGGCTTGTTCGATGCACTTTTTTTTTTTTGGCCCAACTTCTCCGTGCGACTCAACTGTGACGGATACTTCATCAAGGAAACAAAAAGGCTGAAGCCACTACTGCCTTCCTCAAAATTCTACATCACCTCTTCGAGGACGGTGTGCTGTTTATGCTGAAGCCACTACCTGATCTAATGCGTTGAAGAAGCTGAAGCCACTACCTAACCCTAATAGATAGACAGCTCCGCGGTCCAGATGGTGTACTGTTTATGCTGAACCAAAGAACATTATGAAGATTTTTTTTCATCTGCAATGTTCAAAAGATCCGAAGAGAGAGTAATTATGTGGCCCATGAAGAGCTCATGTACAGAGTCTGATATTATGGAGCTCCACTGGATTCAAAATGAAGCCCACTTCTTGGTGTAATTTTGTTGTCCTTGCATGTTAAACTAAAATCCCATGTCACATGATTTTTTCTGGGGATACTTTGTACACCTGTTACCCATCTCAGTAGTTTCCAAGCAAAAGTACAATGAATCTATATACCAGACAATTAGGAGAAAAGGTAGTGTTATGATGGTCAGGAACATGGCACCACGCAGTGATCATCCCGTAACGATTCAGACTACAACTAATTCAGATAACAAGTGTCGCGAAGCCTGTTGAAGGGAAGTTCTCCTAATCTGAAATGTGTGCTTGTTGTTCTCTGTACTCTATCTGGATGTTAACCCTGCATAAATCCTTATTTGTTTTCAGACTTTTTCTCTTTTCGTAATACTAAAGAGTGAAGTGTATCAATCAGAATTAGCTCAATTGCGTACTTGCTGGAGATGGTCATCTTCTCCTTCATTAATTTTGCTGGGATTTTGGTATAACGTACTGCTTGCCGAGCTACCCATGATCTCACTGTTGTGTTTTTCAATTTTCTCAGAACTAATAGTCAATCGATGGAGAGTTTATCAAACTCTTAAATCCAAAACATGTCAACCTAGAATACATAGTTGCATTAGCAGATCCGTGGAAGGTTTCCAGCAACCGAAAGTACTTCCGACCGGATCCCATTAATAACAATCAGACAGAGAAGTTAAAATCCAAATATAGATTGATCGATCACAGAGAGCAATTATGTGGCCCATGAGCTAGCTTCCCATGATAGAATATGGAGGCTTGTTGTAAGTTCATGACTCTCCTGCTATGCTACGATCAGGAGATCTCTAGCTTGATTCCAAACAATATACAAGAGTTCTCTTTTCCTAAAAAAACTGAACATACGATGCACATGTAGATTCTTACAAACCGCATTAATTCACCGTGAGTTTGTGATAGTCAATTACAAACCTTCATATGTTTATCCTTTCATAAGGCTAGCTCGATCTTTTACTCTTACGTACAATAACTTCATTTCACTTTGCGGTAGTGTCATCTAGATTTTTTGATGCATTAAATAATAATAATGGCAAAATTTTGCCAGTATGCTACAATTATCAAACTCTCCTCATGCAATTAATAAAGAATGCCATAGTGTGTAAAAAAATCCCTTTAGATCCTCCTCTAATATTTTTATGAGCTTTTGCCAAAGAAGTTAAGATATTCCATCGACGTTATTGCGAGCTACAACATTGAGCATATTCTAGAAATTAAGTGCACAATTTTAAACAACATATTTCATTTATTTTGTTAGGGTTTCCCTTAATGTTTGCTAACACTAGAAGCCTAAACCACAATTAACTGATTATATAATGCATTCATGTTTGCTACCGCGGAAATTGATTTGGAATAATTTAATTATGTTTTTTTTTGTAAATGGAGGATATTATTGTAGCAACAACATCCGTAGTGTGGCACATTTATCCAGCTTGAACTATATCTTTCGTGTTAAAAAGCTTCATATGTTTTACGTATTTTCAAGTCCGTAGTTTGACTACACAGCAACTCATGATGGGGCTAGAGTTAGACATGTCGATGATTTTAGGGCAAAACGAGGATGTGATAAGGCAGTTCATTAAAAATTTGATTTTTAGTCCCCCGTTGCAATGCACGGGCATGCTTGCTAGTTGTTGATAACATGTCTAGATTGGAAAACATTGCTTATGACCCTATTCCTATTAATGATAGTTTTCCAAATGAACAGTTGGCTGCAATAAAGGTAAGCTCATGATATAGTCCACGGTATGCAGATTATGCTAAATTTATTGTTTCCAAGTATCTGCCTCTAACATTTACAGCTCAACAAAGAATAAATTCTTTTACGATTTGAGCCATTATTTTTGGGATGACCCACACTTATATAAAGAAGGAGTAGATGGTATTATGAGAAGATGTGTTCCAGATCATGAACAACGAGAGATATTGGGAAGGTGCCATGGTAGTGCTTATGGAGGACATCACGCTGGAGGTAGAACCGCACATAAGGTTCTACAATCAGGTTTCTATTGGCCTACTCTCTTTAAATATGCACGTAAATTTGTTTTATATTGTGATGAATGTGAAAGAGTTGGTAATATTTCTAGACGTAATGAAATGCCTATGAGTTATTCTCTTGTTATTGAACCTTTTGATAGTTGGGAATTTGACTTTATGGGTCTGTTTCCTCCTTCGAATGGTTACACTCGTATTCCTGTTGTTTTTTATTATGTTACTAAATGGGTAGAAGCTATACCTACAAAAAGTGCAAATGGTGAAACCTCTTTAAAAATGCTTAAAGATGTTATTTTGCCTAGGTTTGGTGTGCCTAGATATCTTATCTTATGACTGATGGAGGTTCTCACTTTATTCATGGTGGTTTTAGAAAAAAAATCCTTTCTACATATGATGTTAATCATAGAATTGCCTCAGCTTATCATCCTTAAACCAGTGGGCAAGTAGAATTATCAAATAGAGAAATTAAATCTATCTTGCAAAAGACTGTTAATATATCTAGGAAAAATTGGTCTGATAAGTTGAATGATGCTTTATGGGATTATAGAACTTCTTATAAAAATCCTATGGGTATGCACCCTTATAAAATTGTTTATCGAAAATCTTGTCACTTGCCTTTAGAATTAGAACACAAAGCTTATTGGGCAGTGAAAGAACTTAATAAAGATTTTAAACTTGCTGGTAAGAAAAGAATGCTTGACTTGAGTTCTCTAGATGAATGGAGATGTGAAGCTTATGAAAATGCTAGACTCTTTAAAGAGAAAGTTAAACAATGGCATGATAGGAGAATTCTTAAAAGAGAGTTTCATGTTGGTGAGAAAATTCTATTGTATAGGTCTCGTCTCAGATTTTTTTTGCAGGAAAATTACTCTCGAGATGGGAAGGACCTTATGTTATTGAAGAAGTGTATCGTTTGGGTGCAATCAAAATTGCTTCACTCAAAGATAACACTACACAAGTGGTAAACGGGCAAAGACTCAAATATTATATTCCGAGGATTCTTATGATGAAGATGTTGATATTATTCAAGTAATGACTCCGGAGAAGTTTATTAGAGGGAAGATTCCAGAATCTCCAGAGTCCGTTTTCGAATAGGTAACAGTTCTGTTAAGAAAAAGTGCGCGTATCGCTTTCCAACTTTTATTTTATTCATTTATGGAAAATATGAAAAATATTGAGCCAAAGAGGGGTAGGAGATGGTTCCCGAGGGCACCAAACCATGCCTGGGCGCGGGCCAACCTCTGGTCGCGCCTGGCTATGGTGTGGGCGCCCCGGATCCCCTCTCCGACCCTTTTTTGACTTGCACCTTCCTTTCATTATACATATTTCTGATATATAATCCCCCGGACCCCTTGAGGTCTGTATATCGTTTTCTCGTCCTGTTTCTGTTTCGACCTGTTTCTGCCATGATCTATTTTCAGTTTTAGAAGCACCATGGTCTCCGCCAACAACAACAAGGGAAATGGACCGATGAAAGATGATCTCCAAGACCGGAAGCCGGAGGAGGAGATCGAGAGTGGAGCTGAAGAAGATGTAGAAGAAGAGCCACGTGTGCACCCACGCGCCACCGTCGTAAGCATTGGAGTGGTTGCAAAACCTTTCAAGCAAACGGCGAGGACGAGCACTAGAGGGAAGGCCCCACGTCACTGCTTAGCTTCAAGGACACCACTTCTAGGCATTAAGAAACCTTTTCATACCTTAATCCATGAGTATCAATCTATGAGGCTACCGGAGGCAAAGTTGCCTTCTTGCTAGGATATGGATCGTTCTAACCGTGCAGGTGAGGAAAGCTCCCGATCTGATATAGTGTGGGGGAATAATTCCAAGAGTTGGGATTCACCGCTGGACAAGTTCCAGAACCGTATTGAGAGCAATACGGAGCTGATACGCAGGCTCATCGATCTGATTGGTGATTTGAAGGAGTCAGTTGATAATATTATGGAGAAGGATTCACCACCACCACCAAACAAATAATTCGTCATTGGTATTGGCATCCCCTTGGCTTGTTCCAAGCTCGGGGGAGTGCCGCGGTATCACACCTTTATCTTTCAGCTTTCTACCTTTTAGTACAGTCATATCATGAGTAGAGAAGTTATCATATAGGATGGTTTGCAGTATGGAAGTATCTCTCCTTTAGTTGGTTATCGATGTATCCCTTGGTTTGAGTTGCCGTAATGGAATATTAATGAGAAGTTTCATCATTTACTTTCTACACTTTATTTTAGTTTGCAATTTTTGTTATATGGTTGATCTTGTTATTAGTACTAGCAAGCATGCCCGTGCGTTGAAACGGGGGACTAAAAATACAATTTTCAATGAACTGCCTTATCACATCCTCGTTTTTCCCTAAAATCATCGACATGTCTAACTCTAGCCCCAGCATGAGTTGCGGTGTAGTCAAACTACGGACTTGAAAATATGGTAAAATATATGAAGCTTTTCAGCACGAAAGATATGGTTCAAGCTGGATAAATGTGCCACACTACGGATGTTGTTGCTACAATAATATCCTCCATTTACAAAAAAAACATAGTTAAATTATTCCAAATCAATTTCCGCAGTAGCAAACATGAATGCATTATATAACCAATTAATTGTGGTTTAGGCTTCGAGTATTAGCAAACATTAATGGAAACACTAACAAAATAAATGAAATATGTTGTTTAAAATTGTGCACTTAATTTCTAGAATATGCTCAATGTTGTAGCTCGCAACAACGTCGATGGAATATCTTAACTTCTTTGGCAAAAGCTCGTAAAAATATTAGAGGACGATATAAAGGGATTTTTTTACACACCATGGCATTCTTTATTAATTGCATGAGGATAGTTTGAAAATTGTAGCATACTGGCAAAAATTTGCCATTATTATTATTCAATGCATCCAAATATCTAGATGACACTACCGCAAAGTGAAATGAAGTTATTGTACGTAAGAGTAAAAGATCGAGCTAGCCTTATGAAAGGATAAACATATGAAGGTTTGTAATTAACTATCACAAACTCACGGTGAATTTGTGCGGTTTGTAAGAATCTACATGTGCATCGTATGTTCAGTTTTATTAGGAAAAGAGAACTCTTGTATATTGTTTGGAATCAAGCTAGAGATCTCCTGATCGTAGCATAGCAGGAGAGTCATGAACTTACAACGGGCCTCCATATTCTATCATGGGAAGCTGGCTCATGGGCCACATAATTGCTCTCTGTGATCGATCAATCTATATTTTGATTTTCACTTCTCTGTCTGATTACTATTAATGGGATCCGGTCGTAAGTACTTTCGGTTGCTGGAAACCTTCCACGGATCTGCTATTGCAATTATGTATTTTGGGTTGCCATGTTTTGGATTTAAGAGTTTGATAAACTCTCCATCTGTTGACTATTAGTTCTGTGAAAATTGAAAAACACAAGAGTGAGGTGATGGGTAGCTTGGCAAGCAGTACGTTATACCAAAATCCCGGCAAAATTAATGAAGGAGAAGATGACCATCTCCAGCAAGTACGCAATCGAGCTAATTCTGGTTGATACACTTCACTCTTCAGTATTACGAAAAGAGAAAAAGTTTGAAAACAAATACGGATTTATGCAGGGTTAACATCCAGATAGAGTACAGAGAACAACAAGCACACATTTCAGATTAGGAGCACTTCTCTTCAACAGGCTTCACGACACTTGTTATCTGAATAAGTTGTAGTCTGAATCGTTACGGGATGATCACTGCGTGGTGCCATGTTCCTGACCATCATAACACTACTTTTTCTACTAATTTTCTGGTATATAGATTCACTGTACTTTTGCTTGGAAACTATTGAGATGGGTGACAGGCATACAAAGTATCCCCAGAATAAATCATGTGACATGGGATTTTAGTTTAACATGCAAGGACAACAAAATTACACCAAGAAGTGGGCTTCATTTTGAATCCAGTGGAGCTCCATAATATCAGACTCCATACCTGAGCTCTTCATGGGCCACATAATTACTCTCTCTTTGGATCTTTTGAACATTGCAGATGAAAAAAAAATTCTTCATAATGTTCTTTGGTTCAGCATAAATAGCACACCATCTGGACCGCGGAGTTGTCTATCTATTGGGGTCAGGTAGTGGCTTCAGCTTCTTCAACGCATTAGATCAGGTAGTGGCTTCAGCATAAACAACACACCGTCCTCAAAGAGGTGATGTATAATTTTGAGGAAGGCAGTAGTGGCTTCAACCTTTTTGTTTCCTTGATGAAGTATCTGTCACAGTTGAGTCTCACGGAGAAGTTGGGCCAAAAAAAAAAACAAGTTCATCGAACAAGCCTAGGCAAACACGGGTTGGCCATTCAGCTTGCGTGATGCGTGTGATGTGACGGACGGAGGACCATGCGAGCTCGACGGCGGATGCCGGAATAGGAGGCCACGTGTGGTACATCTGCAATGGCCAGCAGATCGGCGCCGCCTGAGTGACGCGGCCCACAGCATGGCCAAGAGGCAGCGACGACCATCATCATGGCCTGATGGTAGTATTGCTTCTGTCAGGAGGAGGAGGTCTGAAAACTGGATCTCGTCGATGTCTGCCATGGGCCTCGCCTCCTAGAGGACGTCCCCGAAGCTAAACTTCCCACCCTGTCGGCCAGCTCCTCCGTGACCATGCGCGGCTCCTCTCCAACTGCAGCCGCCAGCGCCCACCTCGCAGCACATCCGCCGCCAAGCTCGGCAGCCTCCCACGCGTTCGTCGGCTAGATAGAATTAAGGGGCTACAAAGTAAAAGTGGCAACTTTTGGAGTGCGGGTTGATTTACTGATTTTCGAGGGACTAAAGTATAAAACGCCCGACGTACGTACGGTCGTTAGGCCGTACTATATAGTAGAGATTGGTATCAATATTGGAGCATTAAGTTAATCTAGTTGGTTTTGGATAACTTAGCATTGGTTGGTAGCAACAATAGTTGAGACTTAAGTAGAAAAGAGGGAGTTGCAAGTAGATATATTATTCCATGATCTTTCTTTCTTGTTGGCTCATAAGCTTAGTATTCTCAAGTAAGATTGTTTGTACTTCTAAGGAAGATTGCATGATTGGTTCCATCATATGTATATTTGTTTGTTTTCCCTCAACTCTTATGCTTGCTACCCAGCCTTGGTAGCCAAAAACCTGTACTGAGAGGGAATGTTTCTCATGCATCCAAACCTTGAGCCCCCAAACCATGTCATTTGTGTCCATCATACCTATCTATATGTGGTATTTAACCGCCACTCCAAGTAAATTGCTTGTGTCCTACCTTTAAACCTTCAAAATTACACCTGTTTTGTGCCCGTGTTTTAGCTCATGAGGACGCAAGTAGAGAATATTTATCTCCCTTGTTGATTGGACTTTACACACATGGACTAGTGGCTTCACCCGCTTATCCAAACAGTAGAAGAGCCGGCGGCGGGGTGCCCAGCCCCAAACTTAATAATACAAATTCTCTTCACTATTTTCTTTCCTGATTTATTAGTCAAAGCATAATTGTGTAAACAAAAGAGAAAGAGAGATGACCTTCTATACCAGTTGTGTTTTCAATGGGAGTCGCGCTTGTGAAGTCTAGTTGTCTTGTGGCGTATCTGTTGGCCATTCGTTGACATAAACATACACCACTCTCAAAATTGTTTTCAATACTTTTGTTTATCAAATGAAAATCTCTAGCACATTAGTTAATCCATGCTTCCCTCTGCGAAGGGCCTGTCTTTTACCTTTATGTTGAGTTAGTAAACTTATTCCCGTATGTCTTTAGGAAGCATTTGAGTTGTTGTGATCGATCCATCTATATGTTGATTTACTCAATCATGTCCTTTATTCGTCCTTGTTTAGTACAAATGTTTTTATCTGATTGAATACCACTTCTAAATTTATCAATGACTGCAAAGAGACTGTTGTGATTGAGCATGATAAACTCTGCAATATTAGCTCTAATATAAAGACTCTGGTCGAAAGATAAGTACTCTGTTAATTTTTCTCTTACGAAGAACGAAGTTTGCCTTCACCAATTATGATTTCCTTTTTGCACCTTTATTGTGATTCCCTCTACTTGTTTCAAATTTAATTATATGAGTGGAAGTTGTGGTATAGAATGACTTGTATATTGATATATGTGATGCTTATTGTCCGTATTTTATTTATCGACACCTCACTCCATAAACATGTGGTCATTTTTACTGAGTTCAGTTTCGCTTGGGGACAGGCGAGGTCTAAGCTTGGGGGGAGTTGATACATCCATTTTGCATCATTATTTTATATTGTAATTTTCTGTTATTCATCGATATATTTCATATTATGATGGATTACTTATGTTATTTCATCTTATTTTGCATCCTTCATAATTTTTGGAGAATAAACACCGGGACCAGAAACCTGATGAAAAAAGCACCGTCAAGATACCCTATTTCATAAGATCAAAAGAACAAGTGGGAATCATGGAAGTATTAGAAGTCCATAAGAGGAAGCTAGCCACGAGGAGACCCGGAGGGGGGGCCACAGGGGGCCCACACCATGCCTGGGCGCAACCCCCCTTGGCCGCGCCTGGGGGTGGTGTGGCCGCCCTGGCCCACCTCTGGTCGTCTCCTTTCGCGTACTTGACCCCCCGGGAACCCTAAGCCTCAGAGAGCCATCGAGGAAATATTTCACCGCCTCCTCGGGGCGAAAAACAACAGAGAGAGAAAAGCTCTCCGGCAGGGAGAAATCTACCGAGGAAATTCCTCCCCGGAGAGGGGAAATCATCGCCAACGTCATTGTCATCGCTCCGGGCATCATTGATACGTCCATTTTGCATCACTATTTTATATTTTTATTTTCTATTATTCATCGATATACTTCATTTTATGATGCATTACTTATGTTATTTCACCTTATTTTGCATGTTTCATAATTTTTCGAGAATAAACACCGGGACCAGAAATCTGATGGAAAAAGCACTGTCAAGTTACCCTATTTCAGAAGATCAGAAGAAGAAGGGGGCATCGGGGATGTCTTAGAAGTCCAGAAAAGGGATCTAGCCACGAGGAGACCTACAGGGGGGCCACAGGGGGCCACACCATGGGGTGGTGCGCTCCCTGGCCGCACCGCGAGGTGGTGTGGCCACCCTAGCCCACCTCTCGTCGCCCCCTTTCGCGTACTTGCACCTGAGGGAACCCTAAGCCCTAGAACATCATCGAAGAAATATTCCGCCTACGCCTCGGGGCGGAAAACAACATAGAGAGAGAGAGAAAATATCTCCATCATGGAGAAATCTGCATGGGAAATTCCTCCCCGGAGAGGGGGAATCATCACCATCTTCACTGTCATCGCTCCGGGCATCATCAAGATCGTCATCGTCGTCATCATCACCACCAGCACCATCACCCTCACCATCCATCTCCATCCCGTTGTAACAATTAGGGTTCTATACCGTTGTTCTTAACTAGATCTCTCTCCCGGTGTGGATTAATTGTTAGTAGTTGATGCTTACGAGATTTATCGGTGTTTACACTTTATGACCAGATTGTTATTTATCATTATATCTCCTCTGATTATGATCCATATGATGTCTTGTGAGTAGTTTGTTCAGTTCATGAGGACATGGGAGAAGTCAAGATGTTAGTAGTGGAATTATGTTGAAGTAATATCTTGTGGTTTGATATTTAAGTTGTGGTGTTATTCTTCTAGTGGTGTCATGTGAATGTCGACTACATGATACTTCACCTTTATGGGCCTAGGAGGATGCATTGTGTATTTGGCTACTAATTGTGGGGTTGCCGGAGTGACAGAAATCTGAACCCCTTTAGGAAACCAATGCACGAGGGATTGTAGGATCCCAGAGTTTGAAAGTTGTGGTTAGATTTATCTTAATTATTTTCTTGTATTTGCGGATGCTTACGAGGGGTATAATCACAAGTATGTATTAGTCCTAGTTGGGAAGTGTGATATGTCATAAAGGTATCCTTAATTTCTGATGTTCCATGTTGTTTTCATGTTGTTTCCCACATGTTTTCTATACACTTTATGTCATTTTTATCGATTTTCCGGACTAACCTATTGACTATATGCCACAGATCCAGTTCCATGTTTTCTGTTGTTTTTAGTTTCAGAAAAGTTGTTCTAGAAATATTCTTGAAATTGAAAAATTTGAAGTCCAGAGGTCCTAGAATTCCCGAAGGTTCCACGGAGTCCCGAAGAGACACAGAGGGGGGCCACACGGGGCCGACACCATAGAGTGGCGCGCCCCTGGCCGTGCCATGGGGTGGTGTGGGGCCCCCAGGCCTCCACCGCCTTTGCCCTTTCGCCTATTTATACCCCCGACATATTAACCCTAAAAATATACCACTTCATCCCGAGAAAAACCCGAGGCCGCCGTCATCGTCATCGTGAGGTCGGGAGGGTTCTGGAGCTCTCCTCGGCACCCTGCCGGGAGGGGAATTCACCACCCGAGGGGTCTAAACCACCATGCCCTCCTCCGAAGTGATGCGTGAGTAGTTCATCCCTGGACTACGGGTCCATAGAAGTAGCTAGATGGTTGTTCTCTCCACTTTGTACCTCATGTTTAGATCTCGTGAGCTGCCTCACATGATCGAGATCATCTTTATGTAATGCTACATGTTGTATTTGCTGGGATCTGATGAATGTTGAATGCTATATGTCTTCTGATTATCAATCTATCATGTTATCTTCATGCTTACGTTATTTATGATATTGCATGCTCTCCGTTATTAGTAGATGCTCTTGCCAAGTAGATGCTAGTAACTCCAAGAGGGAGTATTTATGCTCGATAGTGGGTTCATGCCTCCATTGCATCTGTGCTCGAGTGACAGAAACGTGACGGATGGAGGATGTGTTGTTGCCATTAGGGAGAAAACAACGGTGTTTACCTAGTTTATATTGTTTACATTACACACTTTGCTTACTGTGATAATCTGTTGCTTGCAACTTAATACCCAACGCTTGTTCGGATGATATTCGAAGGGTGTATTATTAGACATAGATGCACTTGGATGACGGTCTATGTATTTTGTTGTAATGCCCGCATGAATCACATAGTAATCTTTACGTCTTGCATATGCACTATGGTGCAGCCTTCATTTCTGTCAATTGCCCAGCTCTAATTTGTTCACCACGCATGTTATTTATCTTTCACGGAGAGACACCACTAGTGAACTGTGGACCCCGGTCCTTTTTCCTCATACTGATAAACCATCTACTGCTTTCATACTGTTACTAATGCTTTCATATTGTTCTCCTACTGTTTTCCACACCATAGGTTTAACCTCTTTGTGCTCAGCAAAACCGGTGAGATTGACAACATCACCGCTTCGTTGGGGCAAGGTGATTTGATTGTGTTGTGTAGGTTCCACGTTTCTGTTGAACCGGTAGTGCGCCCTGCCATCTCAGCTGCATAAACCTTCTGAAGTTACTCCTTCCTCCTACTGATCGATTCAACCTTGGTTTCTTTCTGAGGAAAACTTACTGCTGCACTCTTCATACCTTCTTCTTGGGGTCTCCCAACGAACGTGTGTTCACATGCATCAAGCACTTTTCTAGCGCCGTTGCCCGGGAGGAAGAGAATTTCTGCAAGGGGAGTCTCTCACATCCAATCTCTTTACTTTATTTTAGTTTTGCTTAGTTTATTTTATTTTGTCTTGTTTGCTTCTCTTTATAGAAAACACAAAAATATTAGTTCTTATTCTAGTTGCTATTTGTGCTTTATCGTGCTTGCTATCAATGTTTGATGTCTTTGAAACTAGATCTTATTGGCAAGATGGGTTCACGGAAGATCAGCAAAAATATTATAAGGAACACCGCTTGTCACAAAAAGGGAAACACTTATGGGAACAAATTAATAAATTGCATATCATTGCTCGAAACCTGTGCTCTACTTATAATGTTACTTATTGCTTTGATAAATCTTGTTGGTGCAGGAGGTATAAACACCTCCCTGTTCAATGTGAGTATAATAATAATGTTACCATATCTTCTTATGTTAAGGGAAACTATGAATTATATGATGTGGAACAAATTGAAGAATTTATTGCTTGGAAGGGTGCATTCGAAATTGCCTATTTACTTGAAAGTATTGATGATGCACCTTATAAATACGAGATTTATGCTATGCTTGAATATTGCTTTGATAATTACAAGGATTTTAATTACTACATAATGGAATATCTTAATAAGTGCTCTCAACCTAAGGAAGAGACTAATGCCTTGCAGGAACCTATGGAAGAAGAAACTGCTGAATCTGGAAGCTCATTGGATAAAAAATAGGAGGAGAGTGATGATCAAGAGGAGGAAGAATGGAACTACCCATGTCTAACTTTCAATGATAGTAACTCTTTAACTCATACATTATTTTATGAAATTGATACTTGCTATACTTGTGACCTTGATACTAGTATGAATGAAACTTGTGAGAATAATATTGCTACTGTTATTTATGATAATCCTTGCTAATTTGATAATGATCTAGATGATGGTCCTATGTTACTTGAGGTTATAAATTATAATGCTACTGGAAATAGGATTGCTATAATGTGTCCTATACCTTTTAAGAGTGACCAATCTTCTAGTTTTTCTATTGCTAAAAGTGGGAAAAAAGAGGAGCTGGTTTAAAATTTTGATCACACTATTTTGGAGCTTGATATGAATTGTGTGCTTTTAGTCCATGACAAACATGCTTTATGTGATAATTATGTTGTTGATTTTGTTCATGATTCTAATTAAAATTATTATGAGACAGGAAAATATGGTTGTGGGAATTTTCATGTTACTAAAACACCTCTCCTTTTGTTGAAAGTTTTGAAGTTGCTCTTGTTCTACCTTCCCATGATTTCTAGTTTGAGCTTCTTTAAATTATTTTTTTACAAGATTCCTATGCATAGGAAGTGGGTTAGACTTAAATTTGTTTTATACTTTCTTCTTGATGCTCCCTTTTGGTTAATTCATATTTCTTATGTGAGCATCTACTTGATTCCACTTTTCTCGGGCCTAGCCAAAAGGTGTTAAAGAAAATCACTTCTTGGGAGATAACCCATGGTTTTATTTTTGCTTGGTTTTTCTCTGTTTTCTTTGAGTCAAGGGGTTGTATACTTTCGTAGAAACTCCTTTGTATCATTGTGCCAAGTAAGGTTTCTGACGAGAGTTGGAGTTGGTTTTCGGATTTCTGCGCAGGAAACAGATTTCTGCTGCCCACCGTAAAAAATCGTATAGATTATAGAAAAAAACAGACTGACCTGAAATTTCTTGTTCTTATTTCTCGGATAATTCCAAAACTTTTTTGTTCTTTACGTTTTTCGATCTGAGCAACGTAAGTGCCCCAAAAAAATTCGTCTTTACAAACTGTTCTGGTTTTGGCAGATTCTGCCATTTTTCTTGCATTTGCTCTTTTACGATGTCAAGTGGATTTCTTTGCTTCACGAAACATCAGTGGTTGTAGCTAGTGTCTAAAAGTATCAATAACACTTGTGCCCTTACAGAACCCATGGATTTTTGATTTTTTCACTAACCCTCTAATGCGAATTACTCTTTGAGTGTGGTGTGAAGGAAGTTTTCAAGGGTCAAGAGAAGAGGGTGATATATGTGGTCAAGAAGATTGCAAGCTCAAAGCTTGGGGATGCCCCCGTGGTTCATCCAAGCATAGTTTTATAAGACTCAAACATCTAAGCTTGGGGATTCCCAAGGAATACCCTTCTTCATCAACAATCTATCAGGTCACTTCTAGTGAAACTATATTTTTATTCGGTCACATCATATGAAGTTTACTTGGAGCGTCTGTTTGTTTTTGTTTTGTTTTCCTTGCTGCAACAATATAGTTGGACCCTAGAATTCCTTTTTTGGGAGAGAGGCACACTCCTCTCTTTTTTTGAATACTTGTTATGCTAGTATTCTTAGTTTTTCTTCTAGATGCTGCAAAATTCCTGTCTAGCTCTTGTTTTCATTGCATCTCTTGTTCAGAGCTGTTAGTTTTAGTAGTGTTATGTGAGTACTCTCATTTTTTCTTGCTGTAGCATTTAGAAAGTTTTTGATAAATCATGTTTTGTATGGTGCTTGTTGGGAAAAGAAACTGATGCTTGTAGTAGAATTTATAACGATGCAAGTAGAAGCTTGTATAGACTGTGGCTAGACTTTTTCATATCATGCTAGATGTTATTTTAATTTCAAAGCCTAGTGGTTATTTTTGTAGCACGATTTGTCTCAAATAGCTGAGAGTGTTTAATGTGCCTTAGAAAGAATCTTGAGTTGTTCTTGTCATTTTGAAGCATAAATTTGTGGTGTTCTCCTTTGAATGTTTTATTTGGTTGACTTGGCGCATGCTCACACCATGTTTATGACTATGAACCAGTAGATTATAGCATCTATGATAATTTAGTTTTTGAGCTTGGGGTACCACTTATGCTTTCATTAATGATGTTTTTGTCGCTATGCATGATTATGGCCATTATTGCTCTCTTGATTTGTCGCTCCCAGTATTTTGCTAGCCTCCACCTGTACTGAGTATGAGCTCTACTCGTGCATCCAACTCGCAAAAACAAAATTTTGCCAAATGTTTCCACCATACCTACCTACATGTGGTATTTAACTGCCACTCCAAAGTAAACTGCTCATGTGTAACCTTTAAAACCTTCAAGATTACTCCTGTTTTAGCTCATGAGGACGTAAATAGAGAATCTTTATCTCACTTGTCGATTGGACTTTCACACCCTGGACTGGTGGCTTCATCCGCTTATCCAATGATAGAAGAGCTGGCAGCGGGGTGCCCAGCCCCAAATTAATAACAACAAATTCTCTTCACTATTTTTCCCCTGATTTATCAATCAAAGCATAATTGTGTAAACAAAAGAGAAAGAGGGATGAGCTTCTATCCAGATGCGTCCTTCTATGGGAGCCGCTCTTGTCAAGTCTAGTTGGCTTGTGACGTACCGTATTTTCTGTTTACCATTCGTTGACATAATCATACACCTCTCTAAAAAAATATAGATACTCCTCAACAATATTTGACTGTTGGCAGGCACCCGAGGATTCGGTTAGCCATGGTTTGTGTAAGATGGATGGGAGGAGTGTCAATCTTTTATACCTCTGTTTAATAAAATAAAATCTATAGCACATGAGTTCTCGTGGTGGTATCACGGCAGATGCCATAGGATGCCTAAAGGTTGGGGCCGATGGACGCTGGAGGTGATCGGGGAGGGATCACACGGTGAGTAGCCGCGTGTAGGATGCCTCAAGCACTGCAAACAACCAGATCTTACCCAGGTTCAGGGCCCTCGTGTGGAGGCAACACCCCTACTCCTGCCTTTCTCTCTATATGTGTGTTTTTCGAGTAGCCACAGTACAAATTAGGCCTTCAGCCGAGTAGCCACTCTCTGCTCTCTCTACTGCTAACACTTGCTCAGGTAACGAATGATCTCTCGCGTAACGTAGCGTATCGTCCCTCGCGCAGGAGGAGGCAGGGCACCTTATATACTGGTGCCCAGCCGAATAGAAAAAGACTATAAGGTACGACTGATGGGACAGGCACACTGCAGAACAGAGCACGCCTCCGGCTTCTCGCTGACGCGGGTGCGGGAAGTCGTCGCGCCGTTCGGAGATGGGACCTGTCCACCTTGTCAGTGAGATAGGATAGGCCCCTAGACCTGTCCTGTCCCCTCTGTGAGTGATAGGACTTGACAGGCGCCTACCGCACTGTAACCACGCCGTAGCGCGGATAATCACGCGCTCCGTAAGTTGAACCGCACGCCGGTACGGACGCAGGATACGCGGGATCCCTTGTCAGAATGGCTCCATTGACTTCTGGCCCGAGTAGGATCACACTCCCTCTACTCGGACCAACTCCTCTACTCTGATGAACATAGCTTCCTTGATTTCTCCTCTTGGCCATTGGTGGGTACGGCCGGATAGAAACCTACCGGGTAGCAAGTACCGGGTAGCCATCTACCCGGTCAAACAGCACCTTGACCTTGCCTTTAGCACTTGCCTTACCCCTACTCGGGGGTAACCCCCCCGACATTAGTCCCCGAAGATGGTAGAGTCCTGCGAACTTGTTCACTGGGCCCTGCTAGCTTTAAACCAAACTGTCTTCTTGAATGAGTGACGCCGAGTTGCACTCTAACTTGAACCAGTAACTCCTTCTCGAATCTCTTCAACTGTGCTTACGAGACCACCTTTCTGGTAGCTGAGTAGAGCAATTCCTCTCCTGAGCTGCCGAGTAAAATCCCTTAGTGAAATTTCGAACTCGCTCCCACTGAATCGGAGCGAATCCACCTCTCCGTGTTGCTACGGGGCACGTGTCACACCCTGTGCCCCTGACGCCTTGGTGCCTGGGATACGGCAGGCCACGCGCCAGTAACTGCAACCTGGGCCCACTAGCCCGTTAGGTCACCTAAACCGTACTCAAGCGCCCACGATCCCGACGTGCGATTAACTGCGCCCGTTACGCGCGCGGTATGCGCTGTGTGCATTTCTAACGGTTGCGCAACCCACACCGCACGATCATTGCGCACGATCAATCCACGATTAATCCATCAGTAACGGCAACTCGTGGGGAAGAGATAAATACCCCCGCAACGCTCCCTTCTCCTCTTTCCAGTTCTTCCCAATCTCGCGCCCCCTCGCCTCTCCGCCGCCGTCGAGCACCCCGCCACCGCAAACACTTGCTGCGCCGCTGCTCCACGCACCGCGAGGGAAACAGAGAGAGGCGCCTCCGCTTGATTCTGCCTCTGATCTTCCACAAGCACTTCCGCCTCCATGTCTCCTCGCGGAGATGACGATGCGGCTGCCCGCGCCAGCTGGGAAGGATCTGAAGTCACGGCGAAAGACTGACAGTGGCTTGTCAACATGCGCCGCGTCCCTCCCGACGTCGTTTGCAGGCATCCAGGTACCGAAATCATCCCACAACCTGAGGAGGACGAGTACGTCGTCTTCCTCTCCCATTTCAAACGCGGCTTAGGCCTTCCCATCTCCGATTTCTTCTCTGAATTCCTCAATCACTTCGGCCTCCAGCCGCACCACCTTCCACCCAATGCTCTCTCTATCCACGCCGTTTTGTGCGAGGCCTTCTTAGGTGTCTACCCAACCATCCATACCTGGTCTAGGTATTTTTTCTTCAGAAAGCAGAGTATTCCCAATCCGGGGAACACCGAGAGCGCCCGCGCGATGACCCAGACGGGATGCGCCATGATGCTGCAGCGCACGACTGGCCATCACCCGAGGGTTAAGGGACTGGAAACCGTGCGCAAGTGGCATCGCGGTTTCCTGTACGTGAAGAATGTGGCTGCTGAAGAGGGGAAGCCAATCGAGAACCGGATAGGGCTACCCAAGTTCAAGAATGCAAGGCCCACTCAGCAGAACTGGGGTTACCACCCCAAGAACACCATCGAGGATGTCCTCCAGGTAGAGCGACGCCTGACCGAGTTGATCTCGGAGGGATTTCGTCCTGACGATCCCATCGCGTGTTGGATATCACGCCGAGTACTCCCGCTCCAGCGTCGATCACACAAGATGTGCCACATGGGAGGAAGCCGAGACTGCACAAGGACGACCACATTTGAGCTCAGCAAAGCCGAGGTGGCCATCTGGGCCAGATCCATCATGTAGACCTCGCTCTCCGACACCTGGTTGTACGGCTTCACGTCGTATAGCCGCCTCAAGCCCATTGGAAAGGTTAGTATTCTATGCTTTGTTTCTGCACTTTGATACCGAGTAGGTGGCTTCTCAGCTTTGTATGCTTAGTCTTTGCATGCTGCATCGAGTAGAATATCACAAACATCCTTTTGGCTCTTTATGCTTTACGTTTGCACGCCATGCCGAGTAGAAATCCTTAGCTGAATATGCTTTGTGTTTGCATGCTATCCCGAGTAGAGATACTTAGCTAAATATGCTTTGTGTTTGCATGCTATCCCGAGTAGAGATCCTTAGCTGAATATGCTTTGTGTTTGCATGCTATCCCGAGTAGAACTCCTTAGCTTTATATGCTTTATGTTTGCATGTTGTTCCGAGTAGAACCCCTTAGCTGAGAACTCAACTCACGGTGCTATCTGTTTGCCTCTACAGCACATCGATCGCCAGGGAGAAGAAGATACTGAGATCTTCGAGGCCAACTGGTCCAAGGACCGAGAAGAGGACGATGCAACCACCTATGACACCCAGGACACCCTCTGCATCCCTCACGCCACTCAGCCTGGTAAGCCCCGATTGATGCGTCTATTCGGGACTGGTCCGAGGATGACGAAGGTGACTAAGTTCACCTCTCTGCTCGCGAGTAGCGCACTCTGATTTCCTTCTCTGTTTCTGAATCGCCTTCTTCTTCTACTCTGTAGAGGATCCTGAGGCTGACGATGATGATGAGCCCCTGGAGGTTAATCCTCTTTCTGTGGCTGCTCCCACTACTCGAAAGAGGATAGGCAGTGGTGCCCAAGAGCCTCCCCCGAAGAAAGCCAAGAATAAAACCGGGAAGAAAGTCGTAGACTCCAGGAGACAACCCCCCACCACCAAAGGGTAAGCTCTCCATCCGAGTAACACTCTTTTGCCGCTTCTCATTGCGCTTTTCTTCTTCTGCCTTTCTGAACTGTTTCCTTTCTTCCACGCCCCTCTCGACGCTGATGCCGCAGCAGCCCCTGCTCGCCCCAAGAGAAAAGTATCCGTGCCCTTGGATCGACTTGTTGATCTCTCAAACGATGATGAAGAGCAAGACGAGCAGGAGAGGACACGAGCGTCCTCCCCTATTGACTTAGAAGAAGATACCGGCGCCGAGAACACCGGCGCTGGTGATGATACTGATCCCATCCCTCAACAGCAGCAAGACGCTGCTCATGACGAGACGCCGCCATATTCCCCAGCTGCATCACGCTGAAGAAACCACCGAGCAACAAGAAGATGCCGCCACGGAGCGGCAAGACACCACCGAGCAGCAAGACACCACCGCTGCAGCACAAGATGATCCTGCGGCCGGGCCGCGGGTAGAAGAAGTTATCGACGCAAGACCTGATCCCGCTGCAGAGCAGCGGGTAGAAGAGACCGTGGTGGAGCCCGTCCTCCAGGACCAAGTGCAGCCCAACGGGTAGCCAGCCTCCAGTGCCGCCTACCCAGCAGGTGACTCCACCCGGTGCTCCAATTCCCCCACCAACACAGACGGCACCATCGCCTCCGCCAACTGCATCTCGCAAAATGCCTCCACCTGCTTCTCGGCCAGACATCGCTCCTAGCCCCAAGAATATTATAAAGTCTGATACCAAGGGTGTCCGGCAGCAGCCAAAGCGTGCTGCTTCGCAAGCCGGACAACTGATGCCACCTCCCAAGCCGCAAGATGTGCCATCCGGGAAGCCACCAAGGAGCAAACAACTAGCACTCGGCGCGCCCACCTCTAGCGCCAACCCGGCTGCCTCTGGGTCTGCTGGTCCTGCCGAAGGGCCGAGTGCTAGAGCTGTCACCCGCGCGCAAGCTAGCTGGCCGGAATACATGTTGGATCTGTCCCGACGCCATGAGATCTCACTGGCCAAGGGAGAGAAGAAACTATCTATGCTGAAAGGAGGCCCAGCTGTGGCAACCAAAACCAAGTCCAAGGGCAAGGGAGCAGCAGCAGTTCCTGAGCTCTTGTCGCGTGAAGCAGAAGAAAACGAGGTTGAAACAGAAGGCCTCGCCGCGATCTTGGACCGGGTTGCGTTTGTGGACCCCAGCATGGAACAACAAGGCGCATGGCAACCCCAAGTGGGAAGGTCTCCAGCTGGGTCCAATTGACCACTACCGCGTCGACTGGAACAAGGCTGATGTTGGCTCTGTCCCAATGACAATTGCCAGCCCCACCTGCACCTTGGCCGGGAAGCTGTTCAGCCTGCGCAAAGCTGCCGAGGATGTCGAGCAAACTTATGTTGTAAGTCTTTTCTTTTCTCCTGCATTTTCCGAGTTGTTGTTCTTCCTTTTTCTCCTCTTTTCCTCTTTTCCTCCTAGCCTCTTAGCCATTCCCCCAGTCCCCGAGATTCAGGCCGAGTAGGCGAAAACTCAAACGAGTTGCCGTCTACTCGGGGCAAATCTTCCCAAAAATCTCAAGCTTTTTTCTCTTCTGCTGTGCAGAATAGCCTCTAGAAGAGGACGAAACTGTTCCGCCGGCTACTCTGGAACCATCGCATCGCCAGGGACCGTCTCGAGGATCTTGAAGCCGAGAGGAAGGACGGTGAGGCGATGGAGCAGGCGGCACTGGACCGCACTATCCAAATCTCTGAGGTTGAAGGTAAGCTTTTAGCAATTCGGTTTGTGTGTTTTGTGTTTACGCCCGTGTTTGCTTTCTGCTTCATTGTTGTTTTCTCTGCAGGCAAGCTCAATGATCTAATTGAAAAGCATCACGACTGCGAAGTATTCGCTGCCTCTGCCCAGAGCAAAATTGCTACTCTGGAGGGTGAGTTGCCTTTCCTTCTCTGCACCTGACTGTTTCTCTTCTCTGCCACCTTTCTACCTGGTTTCATCTCTTTTCTGCCTCTGTTTCTAACTCTTATTGGTTCGTTTTCTAGATATCTTCCCTGATCTCCGTTCTGCTAGCGTGCCTGCTCTAGCGAAGGCAAGGCAACTCCGAGCTGAATCCGGAATGCCCTTCGACACCATGTCCACCATCAATGATTATCTCCTGAGCATCAAGTCTCAACTCCGCTCCCTCAAGGGATTGGGCACCTCCATGGTGTCCACTGCGTACAAATTGCACGATCTGTTCTGGCCGGATCAAGCTGCGCCAGACAGCTTCAGCGAGATCGCCGAGAAGCTGAACGACGTGAAGGCCGAGTTGAAGAAATGGCGTGCCTCTGCAGCTCGGGCAGGAGCTGATCAGCTGCTGCACTTCATCACCAGCTGGTACGAGAATCTCAATCTCGACAGGATCCTCATTATGCGCGAAGACTCCAAGTGGACCACGAAGCCCGAGTGCGTTACTCGCCGGAAAGCCGTGGCCTACGAGACAGCCTCCTACGCCGACACCGCCACCTACATCCACGGCCTCCCCGAGCCAGATACTGAGCCTGAAGATGAGGACGAGGACGATGAAGATGACACCGAGTCGGAGGACTTGAGCGTGTTTGAGGAAGGCGCAACAAAGGGAGCACCCGAGAAGGAGAAGGCCAAGGTCGTCGAGGGGACCGAGCAGCTGGTCAACCCGGAGGAGTTCGCGTTGGCCAGTCACGCCGAGGCCGAGCAGCCGCAACCCAGCGTCCAGGAAGCCATCATCACCACCGAGATGGTGATCGAGCAGGCGGTGTCGTGGTGGTGTCACGGCAGATGCCATAGGATGGCTAAAGTTGTGGGGACGATGGACGCTGGAGGCGCTCGGGGAGGGATCACGCAGCGAGTAGCCGCATGAGTGTAAAGCTAGCACTGCAAACAACAAGATCTACCCAGGTTCAGGGCCCTCGTGTGGAGGTAAAACCCCTACTCCTGCCTTTCTCTCTTTATATTCGAGTCTCACCGAGTAGCCACAGTACAAGTATTTCTCACTACCGAGTAGCCACTCTTCTCTCTACGCTACTGTAGTCCTTAGCTGTGTCGTCCCTCGCGCAGGAGGAGGCAAGGCACCTTATATACTGGTGCCCAGCCGGATACATCCAAGATGTCGACATTGTGTGCACACTGTACCCTTCCGGGTTCCCGCTGACCACTTTGGCTTCCTAGCTTGTCTTCATGTGTAAAGTCATTGTGCAAAACCAAGGAACCGATCTGTTATCACTGCCACGAACACAGAGTAGGTCCCCTCTATCCTGCGACGCCCTGCTGACACACTGTCGCGGTCAGGCACGCGCTCTGCAGATGAACAGTGCCGTGAACAGTGCCAAAGTACGGACCCGGGATACGCGGGATCCTGTGTCAGAACGGCTCCTTTGACTTCTGGCCCGAGTAGGAAACCGCCATTTCTACTCGGACCAATTCCTCTACCCGGAGGAGAATAACTTCCTTGATTCTTCCTCCTGGCCTTCAGTGTGTACGGCCGAATAGCGGACGACCGGGTAGCGAGTACCGGGTAACCGCTACTCTGCCAAACGTCTCTTCTGATCTTTGCCCTTAGCACTTGCCTTTACCCTACTCGGGGGTATCCCCCCGACATTAGTCCCCGAAGCTGGTAGAGTCCTGCGAACTTGTTCACTGGGCTCTGCCAGCTTAAAAACCAATCTTGCCTTTGAGCCTTAGGTTGCTGAGTAGAACCTCCGAGTAGCTCTTTATTCTGTCTCAAGTTTCTTCTTTTCCGAATAGGGCCACTTCTCTTCCCTGTCACCGAGTAAAATGACTTGGTGAGATTTCCAATCAGAATCTCTGCGTGGCAGAGCGAAATCCGGCTTTCGGCAGCACAACTGGGCACGTGTCACGTTCCCGTACTCCCGACGCCTCGGTGCCCGGGATCTGACAGGCCACGCGTCCAGTTTTCGCGGCCTGGGCCCACTAGCCCGTTATGTCCCATCAAGCGCAGTTATCACCCACGATCACGTCGTGGGATCGATTGCGGCCGTTACGCGTGCGTTCTGCGCTGTGTGCGTTTCTAACCGACCACACACGCCGACGATCTCTGGGCGTAACTGATCCCATTACTTTCAATCGTAACGGCAACCCGTGGGGAGGTATAAATACCCCCTCGGTAACTCCCTTCTCCTCTTCCTGCCTTCACTTTCCCCCAGCCTCTTCGTTTCTCCGCCGCCACAGATCTCCTCGCCGCCGCGCACCTCACTGCGCCACCGCGAGCTTCACTGCGCCGAAAGGCCAGTTCTTTCCATCAAACTCCACCGAATCACCACCAGATTTCCCCTCCTGCCTGATGGCTCGCGCCGGGTGGGCTGGATCCAATGTCACGGCGGACGAGTGCCGGTGGCTGGTGAACACCCGGCGAGTTCCTCCCGGTGTTCGCTGTCGGCACCCCGACGGCGAGCTCGTCCCCGCCCCGGAGGCGAATGAGCACGTGGTGTTCCTCGCGCACTTAGCGCGGGGATTCGGGTTGCCCGTGTCGGATTTCTTCCGCGGCTTCCTCGACCACTTCGGGATCCAGCCGCACCACCTGCCACCGAACGCCATAGTGATGCTCGCATACCACGCTGTGGTGTGCGAGGCCTTCGTGGGCGTGCGCCCCACACCGATGACTTGGGCGCGCTACTTCTTCTTCAGGAAGCAGAGCAAGGCCAAGCCGGGTAGCGCGGACAGCAGCCGCGGGATGACCGAGACCGGCAGCGCCATGATGGTGCAGCGCAGCGGGACTAAAAATCCGCGCGTCAAGGGCCTTGACTCCGTGCGGAAGTGGCAGAAGACCTTCTTCTACGTGAAGAATATCCCCGTCAAGGAAGGTGAGCCTCTGGTGGACCAGATCAACCTTCCGCGGTGGACCAATACGCCTCCTACCGGGCAGAATTGGGGACTCAAGCCCCCGCTAGACGGCGACCTCAAGCAGATCAACGCGCGCCTCGCCCAGCTGAAGGATAAGGGCCTCAAGGATGACGACCCCATCGCTTGCTGGATCTCCAGGCGGGTGCTCCCGTTGCAGCACCGTGCACACCTCATGTGCTACATGGGCGGCAACAGAGACTACACTCGGACGACTACGTTCGAGCTCAGCAACGCGGACGTGGCCACCTGGGCGCGCTCCATCATGAGCACCGGCCTCACCGACCACTGGCAGTACGGCTTTGTGCCGTACAGCCGCACGAAGCCAATCAAGCGGGTTAGTACCTCTTATTCTGTTTCCTGCATCATGGTTCCGAGTAGATAGCTTTCTTAGCTTGGTATGTTTAGTATCCGCACTCTGTGCCGAGTAGGACACTTAGCAGTATCTCTGTAGGCTTCATGTGCTTTATGTTTGCACTACATCCCGAGTAGAACACTGGCTACTATCTGTTAGGCTTCATGTGCTTTGTGTTTGCACGCCTCGCTGAGTAGGACGCTTACTCTGTTATGCTTTGTGCCTGCATCTCATCCCGGGTAGAATCCCTTAAGCTGCTCAACTGATTTGTGCTGCTTGCTTGTATTCCCCTCGCCTTGCTCGCCAGCTCGCTGAGAGCGAGGAGCGCTTCGAGGCCAACTGGCACGCGGACCGAAAGGAGGATGACGAGGTCTCCTACGACACCGCGGACACCCTCTGCATCCCCCATGCCGTCCAGCCGGGTAAGCACCACGTCGACACGTCCATTCGGGACTGGTCCGAAGACGACGACGCAGGTGACCAAGTTCACCTTCTCGGTCGCGAGTAGCGCAACTTAGTTTCTTTCTGTTTCTCAATTGTTTTCTTCTCTCCTACTCTGCAGAGGATGCTAATGCTGACGAGGAAGAGGATGAGGACGCCCTTGAGGTTGATCCGCTCGTGGTTGCCGCTCCCGCCACTCGGAAGAGGGCGGGCAGTGGTGCCCAGGAGCCCACCGCCAAGAAGGCCAAGAAGGGCGAGAAGAAGACCAAGCAGGTTGTTGGGAGACGGCTACCCCCTTCACGTGCAGGGTAAGTGATTTTCTTCCCAGCTGCCTTCCGCTGTCGCTGCTTTTCCTGAATTTTTTGTTCCGCCGCTGCTTCTCGGTTTCTTCTTTCTCTCTTTCCTTCCTGAACTTCCTTTTTCTCTTCAGCGCCCCCTTGGACGCTGATGCTGCTGCCGCTCCCTCCAAGTCCAAGAAGAGAGCCTCCATTGATGTCGACAAACTCATCGACCTCTCCGAAGAGGAAGAGCCCGCTGCAGGGGATGAGGCGCGCGCGTCCTCTCCCGTGAAGGGTGAGGATGAGGACGAAACCAACGTCCAGGACATGGACACTGGCGCCCAGGACGCCGAGCAGGAGCAGTAGGCCCGCGCGGAACAACAAGCGCAGGATGCTGCTCGCGACGAGAGACCACCTTCTCCCCCAGCTGCCACAGCTGGGGAGAATACAGAAATAGCCACCGAGCACCAAGACCGTGCCGCCCTTGAGCGGCAGGAAGAGAGCCAAGAGTAGCAAGACACCAATGCTGCTGCCCAAGATGACCCCGCGGCCCAGCCGCGGGTAGATAATCAAGATGACGTACTGCCAGACCCCGCTGCCGAGCAGCGGGTTGAGACAACTGTTGTGGAGCCGTCCCTGCAGAGCCACGCTCAGCCGGACGCTACGCCCGGTAGCCAGTCCTTGGCGCCGCCTACCCAGCAGGCCGCTCCACCAACTGCGCCAAGCTCCCCGCCCCTGAAGAAGACCAAGACCGCAGCCAGCCCTCCAGCCAAGCAGACCACCAAGAAGACTGCTTCCGATGCTGCTGGCAAGAAGGCTGCAGCCGAGAAGAAGGCTGCTGAGAAGAAAGTTGTCGAGAAGCCGGCAGCCGAGAAGAAGGCCGCCGATAAGCCTGCTGCCGAGAAGAAGGCCGCCGAGAAGCAGGCTGTCGAGAAGCCAGCAGCCGAGAAGAAAGCTGCCCAGCCAGACGGCCCCGTCCGCAGGAATCCTTCTCGGGGCACTGCTCAAGATTCCGCCGTGATGCCGCCACCCAAGCCAACTGCGAAGCCTGCCGCGAAGAGTGGGCAGCTCACCATTGGTGCTTCCGGCAGCCGTGCAGGCACAGCCGCGGGATCAAGCGTCAAAGACCCGCCTGCCTACCCGCCTTACATGCTGCAGGCGAGCAAACAATATAGCATTGGTCTGACCAAGGCTGAGAAACAACTCGCTCTTACGAGAGGCAAGCAGGCCCAGGCTGTGGATTCCAAGCTGCCGGCCAAGGACAAGGCCCAATCGATCTTCTCGCGCGAGATCCAGGAGACCGAGGTGGAGTCCCAGGGTCTTGAGCAGATAATCGACCGGGTGGGCTTTATCGACGCCGAGTGGAGCAACGCGTTCCTTGGCAACGAGCCTTGGAATGGTCTGGCCTTGGGCACGCTGGATCACTGGCGCACCGGTTGGAATAAGGCGGACATGGGCTACAATCCCATGACCATCTCGTCCGCCACCAGTACGCTTGCCGCAAAGCTGTTCGTCCACCGCAAGGCTGCAGAGGATCTTGAGCAAACTTATGAGGTAAGTTTTGCTTTGCCTGTTCCGAATTGCGCTTTTCTTCTCTTCTATTCTTCTTCTTCTTCTTATCCATCACCCAGTACCCGAGATTCAGGCCGAGTAGGCGGCTACTCGACCGAGTTGCCGTCTTCTCGGGTTGAATCTTCGAACATTGTCTAACTCCTTTTCTTTCTGCTTCTCAGAATAGCCTTTTGAAGAGAACGAGCCTTTATCAGACCCTACTCTGGAACCACAGCATTGCAAGAAGGCGCCTTGAGGCCCTAGAAGCTGAACGCAAAAGCGATGCCGTGACCGAGAAGGAGGCCGTAGCTCACACCCTACAACTTTCCGAGATGGAGAGTAAGCTTCTAGCTATTCGGTTCACGCGTTTTGTGTTTACGCCCGTTTTTGCTTTCTGCTCTAGCTCCTTGTACTTTGCAGGCAAGATCAAGACGCTGACAGAGGAGCACCAGCACTGTCACGTCTTTGTTGAAAACGCCGAGACCACCATCAAGAAGTTGGAAGGTGAGTTGTCGCCTTCTCGGTTTGTTCTCCTCCTTCTTCTCTGCTATCTGCTGACCATACCTTTCTCCTCCGCAGAAGATTACAAGAAGTTTCGTGAAGAGCATCTCGACTGCGTGCAGCCCGCCGAGTTGCAGCAGCAATTGGCAAACCAGGCCGTCGAGCTCAAGAGCCAACATACCACCGAGCTGGAGCCACTGCAGGTCCAGTTAAGGACTGCCCTTCAGGACATCCTAGATCTAACCGCCGAGAAGAACAAGTTGGAGGCAGCCGCCAAGGCCAAGGAAAGGGCCCTTGAGCTGGAGTGCGATACTCTGAGGGAGAGCAACTCAGACCTCATGCTCCAATTGGCCCAGTTCCGGAGGGTCGAGGAGCGGCACGTTGCTGATGAGGAGTCGTGGAAGCACAAGCTAGAATCGCTACTCTGCGATCTGAACAGTAAGTTCTTGCATCTTAGTGCCTCTCTGTTTCCTTCCTCTTCTCTTTTGTCCGATTTGCATCTCTTTGCTGCTTTCCTTTCTAATCTTTTTTGATAGCATTTTCAGAAATCTTCCCCGATCTCTGCTCGGCTTGCAAACCTGCCCTGTCAAAGGCTCAAGATGCTCGAGTAGAGAAGGGGCTACCCATGGATACCAAGGCTTCAATCGAGGACAGCTTCACGAATATCCAGGGACAACTTCAGCGCCTTAAGGGCTTGGGCATAGATTTGACTTCAACTGTCTTCAGGCTCCACACTTTGTTCTGGCCCAAAGAACCCTTGCCCTCAACTATCCGCGCCCTCGCCGAGAAGCTGAATGGCGTCAAGGCCGAGCTGAAGAAGTGGCGAGCATCCGGAGCTCGGGCAGGCGCGGATATGCTGCTCCTCTTCATCTGCAGCTGGTATGAGAACCTCAATCTCAATACCATCCTCGAGATGCGCCGCGATTCCAAGTGGGAGAAGGAACCCGAGTGCGTGGCTCGCCGTCAGGTAGTCGCGTGGGAGATCACCTCCTACGCGGATACCGCGCACTACATCGAAGGCCTCCCCGAGGCCGACACGGATGTGGAAGGCGAGGGCGACGACGAGGATGAAGATGATGATGAGGAGGCCACTGTGTCAGACGGGCTGAGCTTCTTCGCCAGCACCGATGAGAAGTCCGAGAAGGGCAAGGGCGCGGCCGTCGCGGATAGCGACGAAGAAGCCGAAAGCGTGGAGATGACCATCGACACCGCGGCCCTTGAGTTCGGCACTTCATCAGGCGCGGCCCTCGATGACACGGCGCGACTCCGCGCTCAATCTGCTGCCTCCACTTCGGCGACGGATCCCATCTCGGTGGCCACAGCCACTTCTGATCAGGCTGCCACCAACCCGGAAGCGGATGCTGCCAAGGCCACCCCCGAAGCTGATGCCACCAAGACCAACACTGAAAATGCTGCTACCTCCACCTGATTATGTCCTGCCACACTTATGCTTGAAACTTTTATCAAATCCCCGGAATGCCGGGTGCAGATGTACTGAACAATTTGTCTTCCCGTTGCTACTCAGCTTTATTTCATTTGAATTTTTTATACTTAGTAATTTGAGCAGCTTTGGCTTGATGCCGGGTTGCGTTATCATGCGAGCCCCCGAGTTGCGTTTTTCATCCACCCTTCCTTTTTATCTCAGCTCTTACCTGCAACTTGTTGCTTTTTTGGTATTCGAGTCACAAGAGTTCAAAGTTGAGGTTTCAAATACTTAGCCACTTAGGAAACAGTCATATTAACGCTACCCACCACATAGCCGAAAAGGATAACAACAGACAGCAAAAAACACTCTATTCGGTTGCCACACGCTTCCTTCCCTTTGCAATTTTTCATGTGTTCATTGACTCTTTGGCTTGTTCTCTGGCTTGCCATGAAGCCGGTTTGCGGACAGCAGCAGAGTCGCAGAGTGTCCGGTGAGTATAAACACACTACTTTGTATGCTTTTGAAATTCTAAGCGTGACAACCGAGTAGACAAAGAGACAACAGAGTAGAAACACTTAGAGCAATTTTGGACGAGGGCAGTCCCCGAGTTCAATTTCAGATTGCAGGGTAGGAGTTTAACTCGGATAAGAGGGTACATACACACTTTTGCTCATGAATTAAAGCGACGTAGTAGATCTACATTCCAGGGGCGCTTGGATTCCTCCCCAGCTTTATCCGGCCTGTTCTTCTGTGCTGGTTGCGCATCTACAAGGTAGTACGCATCATTGTGTAGAGCTTTGCTCACAATGAACGGCCCTTCCCACGGAGGGGATAGCTTGTGCATCCCGGCTGTGCGCTGCACGAGCCTAAGGACCATGTCTCCTTCTCGGAAAACCCTTGGATTTACTTTTCGGCTATGATAACGCCTCAGGTTTTGCTGGTAAACAGCCGAACGTGACAGAGTAAGCTCTCTTGCTTCTTCTAGCAGGTCAACGTCTTCTCGAGCTTCTCTCGCCTCCGCCTCCGTGTAGAGGGTTACTCGGGGGGAGTCATGCTCTAGGTCGATTGGCAACACGGCTTCAGCCCCGTAAACCAAGAAGAATGGTGTGTAGCCGGTTGACCGGTTAGGGGTAGTACTTAGACTCCACAACACCGCTGGCAACTCGTCTAGCCAACACCCTGGTGTTTTCAGCAGTGGCTCAATCAGCCTTGGCTTTATGCCTGCAAGCAGCATGCCATTTTTTCTTTCCACCTGTTCATTGGACGCGGGATGCACGACAGGCGCGACATCTAGTCGGATGTGCTTATCTCTGCGGAATCTCACCATGGCTCCCTCAGCAAAGTTAGTGCCGTTATCTGTGATGATGCTGTGCGGGTAGCCGTATCTCAGGATCACATCCTTCAGGAAACTCACGGCAGTGGCTCCATCACACTTCCGAATAGGCTTCACTTCAATCCACTTGGTGAACTTGTCAACCATGACCAAGATGTGTGTCATGTTGCCTCTAGCCGGTTTGAAGGGACCAACCATATCCAGACACCAAACGGCAAACGGCCAAGTGATTGGAATTGTTTTCAACTCGGAAGCAGGCATGTGGATCTTACTTGCGAATCTCTGGCAGCCGTTGCACTTTCTCACGATATCCTCAGCTTGTTTCAAAGCAGTGAGCCAGAAGAAGCCATGCCGAAAAGCTTTCTTGACTATAGCCCGAGAAGAGGCGTGATGCCCACATTCCCCTTGGTGTATTTCCACCAGAATCTCTTCTCCTTCTTCCGGCTCCACACAGCGCTGCAGCACGCCGTGGCACTTCTCTTGTGCAGCACTCCTCCGAAGATGGTGTAGCCCTTGGATCTTCTCTGAATCTACCTTGCGGTAACCTCGTCATCCGGCAGGGTGCCGTCCTTTAGAAAGGATAATATGGGCATGGCCCAACTCGGCGTCTCCCGTGCGGGAAACACTGGTTTGTCCACTTCCATTGGGACAGGCACTGTTGCGTCACTTTCTGGGTTGGGGACTCTCTGCAGCCTGAGCGGTTGGCAAGGACTTCTTCAGGAATGCGACAGTCCCCGAGCTGAGAGGGGCAGTCCCCGAGTAAGGAGGAGAAGTCCGAGTGGGGAGGAGCAGTCCCCGAGTAGAGAGGGGCAGTCCCCGGGTTGCAGGCGCCAGTCCCCGGGATGGCGACGGCAGTCCCGGGTCTCCTTTTGCACCTTCCCAGTCAATCTCCATTGGGACTGCTTCTTCGTCAGGCAGGGAAGGAACGAAGATAGACTCCGAGTTGGGGGATGGCTTGATGGATGGCTTTCTCAAATGCTCCAAGGCAATCCCAGCCGGGATGTACTGCCGAGAAGATCCCAACTTGGACAGCTCATCAGCTGCTTCATTCTCTGCTCGGTGGATGTGCTGGAACTCGCAACCTTCAAAGAATCCTGTCATGGTTTGAACCAGGAAACGGTATGACGCCATGTTGGCATCCAGAGCATCCCAAGTGCCAGAAACCTGCTGCACGACCAGATCTGAGTCTCCATAGCATATGATGCGCTGCACTCCAACTTCCTTTGCTACCTTCAAGCCGTGTACCACGGCCTCGTACTCTGCAACATTGTTGGATGCCTTGAAGTGGATTTGCAGTACGTACTTGAGTTGATCTCGCTTGGGTGACGTAAGCACTACGCCAGCACCCAGGCCTTCTTTCATCTTGGAGCCATCAAAGTGCATCTTCCAGTAGTTGGATACCGGAGTGGGAGGCTCATATTGCACCTCAGCCCAATCCACCAGGAATTCTGTCAGGATCTGAGACTTGATGGCTTCTCTTCTCGCATACGTGGGAGCGTACGCGGCTAGCTCGATTTCCCACTTGGCTACTCTGCCACTTGCTTCCTTGTTACCCATGATATCCGAGATGGGAGCTGAGCTCACCACTGTGATGGGGTGCTCTTGGAAGTAGTGCTTCAGTTTCTTGGCGCCCAGGTACACGCCGTAAGTCATCTTCTGGTAGTGAGGGTAATTCTGTTTGGAGCTGGACAACACCTCACTGAGATAATACACCGGCCTCTGCACACTCTTGCCTTCTTCTTCTCGTTCCACCACAATCACCACATTCACTACCCGGTTAGTAGCAGCAATGTATAGCAGCATTGGCTCCTTGGGTAGCGGACTAGCCAAGATGGGAGCGCTACCCAGCATTGCCTTTTAGCTCTTTGAATGCCACATCCGCTGCGGTGTCCAGACGAACTTGTCACTTTTCTTCATCAACTGATACAAAGGCAGGGCCTTCTCGCCCATTCTGCCCAAGAAACGGAGAGTGATGCCAAGCACCCAGTGAATTTTTGCACATTCTTCAGGGATCTCGGCAAAGACATGCTCTCAATAGCTTTTATCTTTTAAGGATTGGCCTCAATGCCCCGACTGGATACCAAGAAGCCGAGTAGCTTGCCAGCCGGGACGCCAAAGGTGCATTTACTCGGGTTCAGCTTCATCTTATACTTGCGCAAGTTAGCGAAAGTTTCCTCAATGTCACTAAGCAGAGTATGTGTTTTATTCGTTTTGATGACAATGCCATCTACGTACACCTGCACATTTTTGCCGAGTTGATCATGCAAGCATTTCTGCATGCATCTCTGGTAAGTGGCACCCGCATTCCGCAACCCGAAACACATGACACGATAGCAATAAGCCCCGTACGGGGTAATGAAAGCAGTCTTTATTTGATCAGCAGGATTGAGAGCTATCTGTGAAAACCAAGTAGGCATCTATGAAAGACAGCAGTTCACAACCAGCAGTGGAATCGATCACCTGATCGATGCGAGGTAGCGGAAAAGGGTCCTTGGGGCAGGCCTTCTTCAAGTCGGTGTAGTCGACGCACATACGCCATGCGGTAGCAGCCTTGGGATCCTCCTTCTTCTTCTCGACATGACCGGGTTGGCTAGCCAATCCGGTGCAGCACCTCCATGATGAAATTTTCTTATCAGCAGCTTGGTGATCTGATCACCTATGGCCTTCCTCCTCTCATCTCCGAAACGGCGCATAGCCTGCTTCACTGGTTTGGCGTCAGGACGCACATGTAGCGAGTGCTCAACCAACTCCCTCGGGACACCTGGTAAATCCTCATTGGACCAGGCGAACACGTCCCGATTCTCACGGAGGAAGTGGATGAGCTCGCTTCCTATTTCTCCCCCAATCCGGAGCCAATGATGGCAACGCGGTCGGGGAACTCAGGGTCAACCTGGATCTTCTTTGTCTCCTGAGATGCCTGGAACGCCGTCCCGTGCTGGGAACTCGGCACGCCAGGCGCACCAGCTTGCGCGGATTGCGCCATAGCCACCACCTCATACATCTTCTTCTTCTCGGCAGCAACCACCATGGATTCCGCCCCAGCAGAGGCACACTCCATGGACTTCTTGTAATCACCAGCGATGGTAATCACGCCATTGGGACCAGGGATCTTCATCTTCAGATATGCAGTGTGGGTAGAGCCATGAACTTGCTCAGAGCAGGCCTGCCGAGTAGGGCATGGTAGGGGCTCTGGTGATCAACCACCTCGAACTGCAGCTCTCTGTGCGGCAGTTCTCCCTGGTGCCGAATAGCACATCTATCCATACTCGGCCAATCGGGTTGCAAGAGACTCCGGCACAATGCCATGGAAAGTGGTCTTGCTAGGTAGCAGCATGTTCTCGGCCATACCAAGCTTCTCGAGTGTGTCTCTGTACACAATGTTGATGCTGCTGCCGTTGTCGATCAGTACCTTGCTGAACCTCACATTCTTCTCGGGACCCAAGAAGGTAGGATCCAGCACCAAGGCGTAGCTACCCGGGTTGGGCATCACCTTGGGATGATCTACTCGGGACCACGTGATCTCTTGGTTGCACCAATGCATATAGTGAGGAACAGCAGGGATCACAGCATTGACTCCATGGCGCCTGTGCTGGGATTTCTTGTCGACAGGCTTAGAGGTGAAGATCATGTAGCTCTCGTGGTGCTCCTGGTACCGATTGCGATCTCCGCCACCATTGTTGCCGTTGTTGTTGTTACCTTGGTTGTTGTTGTTGTTGCCTGTTGTTGTTGCGGGTGTGTAGTTGTTGTTGTTGTTGTTGCGGTAGCCATCATTGTTGAAGTAGCGGTTGGCTCCTAAAGCCACCTGGTTCACATTTTCTCTTCTCGGGAAGGCTGGAGGCGAGCAGGGGTGCGCGGGCAGGCTGTGCAGCGGCATTCGCAGCTGGCAGAGGAGTCCCACCAACTGAACTGCCGAGTAGTGTGGTTGGCAGGTCTTGCGGGATGCCGAGTGTGGAAACTGCATGGGCCATCCTTCATGTCCTTGAAGACAAAGTTCGGTGCCGGACCCGAGTTGCCGCTACCCTGCTGGGAAGCGCTGTATGGCTTCTTGTTGCCCTGGCCCTGATTCTGGTTTTGCCCGTACTGGGCTCCAGCAGTTTTTGGCCTCTGGCTACTCCCAGCCCGGTTGCCACAGCATTCACCTCCTCAGGGTCGTACCGGGTATCAATCCGGTCACCTCTGCGCTTGTTGCGGAACTCATTGCGCTTGCTAGTGTTGATGTTGTAGTTCCTTCTCGGCTCAGCGGCATCAAGAAGAGGCTGTGTCGGGTCACCGAGTGCGTACTGATCCGCAATCCGGATGGTCTCAGCAAGAGTACTCGCATCTCCCTCTGGAGCCTTTGCCACAGCATGCTGCCATGTCTGCAGCCCTGCGCAAACCAAGTGATGGCCTGGGCCTCATTCACACCCTCACAGGTGTTCCTCAGAGTGCTCCACCGAGTAAGATCGCGGTCTGTCTCCTCTTCCCGCTGCCTGCAAGCGGATAGCTGTTGCGGCCTATTCGGCCTCCGGTAGGTGCTGGTGAAGTTGCTGACGAATGCCTCCGCGAAGTCAAGCCAGCAGTTGATGCTGTGCTTGGGCAGTTGTTGAGCCAGGTTCTTGCCGGTCCCTCGAGCATCTGCGGGATGTACCGCACGGCCCATCTCCGGTTGCCGCCTGCGATGTGCACGGCTGTGACATAATCATTGAGCCAATCTTCCGGCTTGGTGCTGCCATCATAGCACTTGGTCCCCCTGGCGAGCTGGAACTGCTTCACGGAAGGCTCCGTCATGATGCGGGGACCAAAGCACTCTGGGCCAGGCGGCCCCTTGTTCTCGAGTTGCGCGGACAGAGAATCCGGTCAGCTTGTGCCTGGCATCGCTGGGCTCCAGCACGCGCTCCCACGCGATCCAGATGTCATAGCCAGCCAACCCCATGGCCGAGTAGCCAACATCATATCTGTCCACCTGCACGACTGCAGGCTGCTCCACCGGGTTGGCGGCTGGCGCGACTGCGCGCGGCTGTTGCCTCTGCCGAGTAGGCTGGGCAACTGGATGTTGAGAAGGGCCTGGGCGCTCTCCATCTCGGGCCTGGCTTTGAGTTTATGGGCTTGATAGCCTGCTCCTGCAGCGTTGTGTTTTTGACCGGACTGACGCGCTAGCGTGCTGTTTTGCAGCGACAGCCGGGTCGTACACCTGCATCTGCCTATCTCTGTCGGAATGCCCACTCCGCTCCTTCTCGCGTCTCGGATGCGGCGATGAGGCCTATCGTTAGATCTAGCCGCATGCGAGTGCACTACCTGAGAAGCTCCAGCACCCGGGTTGGCTTTCCGGAACTCCTCGTTCTGCCTAGCAGCCTCTAGCACTAGCTCGTTGAGCCTCTCCTGCTGCCTAACGCGCGCGTCGCCAGCGAGATGCGGCAACTCAGCAGCTACAGCCTCAGCAGCTCTAAGGGTTTTGGCGGGGGTGCTGTATCTGGGTCTGGTGGTGGCGGTGTTTTGGCTAGCGGCTTGGCCAGCAGTTTCACCAACTGCTGCCATCTCGGTGCCTAGGTTGCGGCGCGTAGCGCTGCCTTGGAAGGCCTCCTACGGGCGTGAAGCCGTGAGCCGGTTGTACTCGTTCTGGTCTAGGTTTAGCTCAAGCCTAACCTTATCCAGCTCCGCCTGCTCGGCGAGCAGCGCCTGGCGTTGCTGCTCGAGCTGCGCCCTCATGGTCATGAGCTCGAGCTCGGTGGGAGGCGGCATGCCCATCCGCACGGCGGACGCAGGTATCGTCGGAGTAGTGGAGGGAGGCAGGTTGCAATCCTTCTCGTAGGGCTTGTGGGTCTTCCCGCCAGCACTCGGGCCAGCGAGATCCTCGATGACCCGGACAGCAGCAGCCGCACCCTTCCCGTCATCATCATCTCACCTCCGCGACGTCCGCAGAGCGGCC